>JARBWK010000003.1:110224178-110376401 GCA_030556195.1 Anolis apletophallus | reverse complement strand
TGGTTCCTGACCTGTGGTCTGTGGACCACCAGTGGTCGCCAAGGACGAAAACATGGTCTGTGGCCTCACTATTGCTACACCGTTGCCTCAAAATCATGTGGCAACAAGAGTGACTGGTGTTGCTAAACTTTCTTATAATGCTGAGGCAACGAGGATGTCGGGAGGGGAGAGGCTGACTACCCACAAAAGATTACTACTACCACATGAGTTCTAGATTATTAAATATGGTTTTCTGTGGGCAAGCAAATGGTGACTACTGAATGACATATGTTTTGTATCAGAAACTAGAGCTGATGTGGTCTATCCAATGCAATTTTCTGAATCGGCATTCTAAATAACCAAACCGAATCGAAAGTTGACCAAAAACTGATTCATGACCCTTTTGGTACAAATGTTTCAGAGTTGTCCCTGGTCAAGTGATCCCTGGTCAAAAAAGGTTGGAAACTGCCAATCTATCTCAACACACTGTATGTGTATGTATATGTGTATGTGTTTGTGTATGTGTGTGTGTGACCTTCTGGATGATTAAGGAGAGGTTGGAAGGAAGTAAAAGATTGTGTTCTTCCTGCCAGTGGGATCATCCACTACATATCTGACTTGTAAGTGAATGGAGGAGCATGCTGTTTTCATGGACATTTAGGATCCAAACTGGAGCTCCAAAAAGTCATCTTTTTGTCCACTTCTCCCTACTTTTAATCTTTTGGATCTTCAGGTTCCACTCTCGTGAGATATTAATGGGAATTAAATAAGAGGTAACAACTGTGGGATTTCTCTTAATTTGTTTTAAATGGAAGGGCTCTGGTGTAAATGATCTCCTCTGGCAAGTGAATGGGACAGGAAAGTGGGGTTGTCAATATTATCCATTATAATTCTGGTCTAAGGAAGAAACTTATTTCCTTTTGGGATGAACATTAGGAAGAAATCAAGGCCACTCATATTACTATGCCCGTTATCAATTCTGCTAAAGCAATTGTGCTAGAACTGGGAAATCCATTTGCACATCAGCAAACATGATGGCTTAGAGACCTTTTCATGTTAAGAAGAAAAGAGGGGCTTTTAGAGACAGTGGAAATGCAATATCCAATTTTGCTAATGGTTTACTAATGTTTGCAAAATGAGAAGCCTGTCTCGTTCAAATGCTTTAATGTAAAGAATAAGAAATTGTTCTACATTATCTGAAAACATCAAGTCTGGGAGAGAACATTCAGGGTACATTTGCTGTCTCTGTCTCAAGAGATTTACTTACAATGATAAATATCTAAGGATTACATTATACATTCAATAACTTCTGATTCAGATACTTTATTGTACTCTTCCTTTTCTTAATAATTTCATGTAATGTTCAGGAACAAAAGAGCCCTTGTGTACTAACAGGGATCCAAAGTCTTGTATTTACTGACATACAAACATCTATGGCTCTAACCAATGAGATGAGTCAGTATGAGGAGGCAGTTCCATATCACAGTACGAGTTCCATATCACAGTTCCATATCACATATCACTCGTATTCAACCAGGTTAACATGAACCAGACAAACATTGCTATGCCTCTCGATGGTGAGTGTTCCATGGTTAAACATTGCTAGATATTTTTCTGTCAAAAATTCTATAGATATATACATATATCTATAGATATATACTTATATACATTCACACAGAGACTAAAATATATATTTCTTGGCTTTTTAGTATTTGCACATCAATCAGAATAGCTAATAATAGTTAAAAGCAAGACAAAGTGAACAGAACAAAAGAATTTCCCAGAAGACATCACAGCAGTGTATCACCATTGCCTCACCACAAGCTACTTCCAGTGGGACAATGAATTCTATGAATAGAAAGATGGAGTAGCCAAAAGGAGACCTCTCAGCCTGGTCATGGAAAATTTCTACATGGAGCACAAAAAAGCCCACTATATGGTTCACCATTTGGAGCCTTGGAGAAGAAGAACGAAACGAGTTCCTGGACCACCTCAACAGCATCCACCCAAATGTACAATTCACCATGGAAAAAGAAAATGAAGGGAAACTACAATTTCTATGTGTTCTAGTCATCCGCAAACCCAAACAACAATTGAGCCACACAGTTTACAGAAAACCTACACACATGGATAGATACCTACATAAAAACTCCAACCATCACCCAGGTCAAAAAAGAAGTATCATTAAAGCCCTGGCAGACTGTGCAAAAAGAATCTGCAAACCTCACCTCCTCCAAGACAAACTGAACCACCTAAACTGGGCTGTACAGGCCAATGGATACTTCACTTCAGACATCAGAACTGCAAGACCAAGAACAAGCCACAAGAGTAAAGACAAATCCACCCATATGAAAACTGTTCTTGTTATACATTAAGGGAACCACTGACCACTTAGGGAAGCTGATGAGGAAACACAAGCTACAAACTATCTACAGAGCCACTAAGAAAATCCAACAAAGAGGAATCCTCTCACCTCTGCAGGAGTCTACCGTATACCATGCAGCTGTGGACAAGTCTACATAGGGACCGCCAAATGCAGCATTGCCCAAACACAAATCAAGGAACATGAAAGGCACTGTAGACTATTTCAACCAGACACAGCATATTATGTTCAACCTGGACACAGCATATTATTTGAGAACACAGAAATGCTGGACCACTCTGACAACTACCATGTCAGGCTACACTGAGAAGCCATTGATATCCACAAAAATGTGGACAATTCAACAAAAAGGTGAAAACCATGAAATGAAAAAAAATCTGGCTAGTCTACCAGTGTTAAAAAAACCTCTAAATTCAGGACAGTAAATAAAGGTGAACTCTAAAAAAAGAGGAGAATTTCAGACAGGAAACAATAAGGGCCAGCTAATACCTCCGAACAAAGGATTATCCCAGGCAGGAAGCAGCCAGGCCATTTAATGCTAATCAAGGTGACCAATTGCAACATGCACACCTGCCACAAGCAGACAAGAGTTCTTTCTCGCGCCCTGGACTTTCCACAGATATATAAACCTCACTTGCCTAGCTTCCAACAGACCTCCCAACCTCTGAGAATGCCTGCCATAGATGTGGGCAAAACATCTGGAGATAATGCTTCTAGAACATGGCCATACAGCCTGGAAAATTCACAGCAACCTAGTGATTCCAGCCATGAAAGCCTTCAACAACACGTAGAACAAAAGATAATAAAAACAGATAATATAAATGCAAGACACTTCAGGGATATAGCTTCAGCTCGTCAGTAGACTGGATAAATAGATTTGCCGTTTAAACAGAGTTCCCTTGATATACTATCCTAGGGATCTAGATATTTCTCTGTGTAATTTGGATTTAGATAATGGGCTCTTCTCTACTTGCCATTTACCCCCTGTTTTAAAAGTTCTCCTAAAAGGCCTTGCTATAAAATATTTTAACAACTCAGTGGTGATCGATTCCCATCAGGAACCCATCTAAATTGGCTCCTAGTGGAGGACGTGTCTATCAAAATGATTGAAACCTACATTTGTAAAGTACAAAACTTGTCAAAACTGGAATCCATGCAAACTTATATAGTGTTTCTAGACAAACAACAGGAGACGGACTAAAACTGCAGTATGTACGTACACTTCACTGTCCCCAGACCTGACAGCTGTAAGCCTGACTTCAATCCATATAAGCCAAGGCTGATCTTTCAGAGTCTGTTTAAGAAATGTTTGCTGTGAGAAAAAAACCCACATATTTCTGTCTCACATGATGGCTGGCAAGATGCATAGGGGAGCACATTGTTATTGTTTTCTGCACAGAGAAAACATATATTTTTCATACAGAGTAAATTCGATCTGCAAAAGTTTTCATTTGTGTCAGATTTTCCTTGCTAGGCTCTCATGGCACTTTTGACACTTTTAAGAATATTTCTGAATATTTCTTCCTATCTTGGCAGGCCCCTCAAACCCAATTCCTCTGCTGATCCAGGTATCCTGGGTTAGTGTCCAGTTCCTGGTGGGCAGCAGCCATCTCTGCTCTTTCACTATTAATAGTTGGCAAAGGTGGAGAATTTTTTTTTCATCTGAGATCTTGGCTAAACCTGGAAATGAAGCACATAAAGCCTTATAATAGAGGTAGTATAATTGCTTCTGAGAACACCAGGCTCTTTCATTCCTATATTCCCAATGGCTTGACAGGTTACTTTGGAAATATAGATTGTGACTTGTGTATTGACTATGCAATGAAAACTTTTGCTAGCATAGTTAAACTGGAATTAGTGGGTTGTACCACTGTGCCACTGAGGGCCCTTCCACAGAGCTGTCCAAAAGTCCACATTATCTGCTTTGAACTGGGTTCTATGGCAGTGTGGACTCAGATAATCCAGTTCAAAGCAGATATTGTGGATTATCTGCCTTGATATTATGGGTTATATGGCTGTGTGGAAGGGCTCTGATTGTACCATAAGCAGTCAAGCTCCTTTTTGCAGCTGCTTTGCTTTCGTATCCACTACTAAGGATTATACTTACAGAGACAACGTGACAGGACAACCAATAGTTCAAAAGTGCAACTGTGCTTTGGTGCAACTAGGTTTCTACAACCAGGAATGGGATACCCTCTTTGCACAAGCTCCAAGAGGGTGCCACCACTTGTTGAAGAACGTTTACAGCAACGCAAAATGAGAGCAATGCAACATGGAAACACAGGGAGGTGGGTATGTTTAGCTTGGAGGAAAGAAGGCTGAGATAGCCATGCTTAAATATTTGAAAGGATGTTGCATTGAGGAAGGGGCAAGCTTGTTTCCTGCTGCTCTGGAGACTAGAACATGGAGCAATGGATTTAAATTGCAGGAAAATAGATTCCACCTAAATATTAGGAAGAGCTTCCTGGCGGTAAGAGCTGTTTGGCAGTGGAATATCCTGCTCGGAGTGTGGTTTTCAAGCAGAGGCTGAATGGTGGTACTTTGCCAGTGGCACTTTGATTCTGTGTTCCTTCATGGGAAAGGGTTGGATTAGATGGCGCTGGGCCTCTTCCAACTCTTTGATTCTATGAGGGGAAGATTCTGGTTGTACAGCTCCATCTGAATTAAATAACAGTTGAAGATACTGGTCTCTATAACTGGCCTATCAGTAAAACCTGGAATGAATTGGGAAACTTTTTTTTGCTATCATTCCCAAAATTCTCTATCCAGCAATCAATATCAGGGGCTGGTAGGCCTGTTGGATGGCATGTTCCTTGTCTTTGAGAGAGTGAGACCCAGGCATTGTTTTGTCCTACCACAGCTTTGGAACAGATAATTCAACATACTTTATGTGTGTATGCATGCGCTAAAACAGGGGATTTATTTCCTCAAACACAGGTGTGTTTGAAGTTCATTGCTGGTGGATTAGATACCTGATCTGACAGGATGATATTAACAATGGTGAGTGACAGTACTGAATTATTATCCTCTCACTGCAACATGCTAAAATCCAATTATTGAAGGTCCAGGTTTTGTAAGCCCAACGAGAGTCAAGGATTCAGAAAGCCTCAGTCTTTTTAATGCATCTGGTTGGAGCAGTTGCAAAAGACTTTCGGGGATCAAACAACAGTCACCATCTGAGTCCCACATTCTGACCCAAATTACATACTCTGTAGTCAGTGGGTCATGGCAGCAAAGACAGCACATGTTTCCATGCCATGGTATGAAAAGAAGCCCTGCCAGGACTGTTAGCAATTAACACATAATACACATATACTTAAGTTAAAACAGTGTTCCGTCCACAACATGAGCATTGAGCCATATCAATCAACTTGCCATTACAATTCCAATCCAAAGTGCTGCATTGTGCTAATGTGCAAAAGCCTGGTCCCACAGCCACAATTTCACTTTTTTCCTGAATGCCAGGAGGGATGGGGTTGATCGTATGTCGCTTGGAAGCACATTCCACAGACAGGGAGCCAGCACTGAGTAGGCCCTATCTCTCATCCCCACCAACCATGTTTGAGAAGTTGGCGGGAGCGAGAGCAGAACCTCCCCGGATGATCTTAAATTACGAGGTGGGACATAGCGGCAGATGCGTTCTGACAAGTAAGCTGGGCCAGAACCGTATAGAGCTTTAAAGGTCAAAACCAGCACTTTGAATTGAGCTCAGAAATGGACAGGCAGCCAGTGGAGCTGACACAACAGGGGGTGGGTGTGGTATGCTCCCTGTATGTAGCTCCAGTTAGTAATCTGGCTATCGCCCGTTGGACTAGCTGCAATTTCCGAAATGTCTTCAAAGGCAGCCCCACGTAGAGTGCATTGCAGTAATCTATTCGGGATGTGACCAGAGTGTGGACGACCATAGCCAGTTGTAGTTTAAAAGAATACGTATCATTGTTGCGACACTTAACTGAGGAAGGTAAGTAGTATTTTGTTACCAAAGCAGATTGTAGGCCTTGTCCTGATCTTTTCTAATCTGCTTCAAAGCAGTTGAATATGAGCGCTTATTTTTCAGCAGCCCCTTCATTTGAATGCTTGCTGCATCCCTAGTTAATACAACATCCACAGAGTGTTGCCCGGTACAGGAGTGCTTTGCGTGGTGAAGGATGATTAGTCTCCGAACCATCCCAATCTGTTAGCTAGGCCAATTCTCCACTTATTTTTTTTGCAGATAAAAAGCCACTTGTCTTGGGCAGAACCGGGAATCTGTGAACTGCCTGTACTGCATTGCAGAGCTGAATTCTCAGAAAGCTCTTGAAAGTACTTTCCATGCATTTAAGTAGAACAGGGAGAGAAAGGCAGAAGAGCCATTTTCTCCCCACTTCTGTATCCTCCTCCTTACTTTTAAAAATATGTGCCTGCATATTTTCCATAAGCAATGCAAGAGATTTTTTTTTAAAAAAAGATACATTGGAGAGAGAGATGAGGCAGAACTTGGAAAAGTTACTTCCTTGGACTACTTCGCATCATTTCTAGTGTTCTGGAACAGTTATCCTAAAAGTTATTTTTGACGGCTCTGGTATCTGTTTTAGTTAGATGTATAGAAATGTGTTATTTCATGGATGACACATTTACATTGCAGGAGCTTCAAAGTTTTGACTATCAAGTCGCTGCGTAGTGTGATTTAAAACCTTGGAAAAGAATGTCTATTTCACATTAACAAGATGATAGGACTTGGATGCTCTTTACAATGTTTTAGATTATTAAAAAACAACCCTCAGAGCATATTTAAACAAGATCTTTGTGCCGCCATATGGTCTAACACTCGTGGTCATCTAGTACACCATGAAAATTGAAATTTAGCAAAGATTGTAATTAGGCGGCTAAATTTAGACAATACATTTGCATGTGTCAGTAATTATTCTTTGCTATTGAACTTGATTTCCTGTCTAAATGCTTCTGAAATTTGAAAAATGCAATTTCCTACTAACACATTATCTCCACACCACCAATTAGGGTGGCTGCTATAAACGAAGCTCAAATCTTCCTGTTGTTCTTTTCCAACTAATTAATGTTATTCCACCCTTGTATGGAAGAGTTGATGTTAATGGTTTGTTAAGAAGCACTGGGGTTTTTCTTCTAAAACGCATGACCCATCCCAAGAGGATAGATTTCTGTAACAAGTTTCCAAAGGACCTCATTGGATTCATGTTTCTTTCTATGTTGGAGAAATGTTTCATATAATTAGCATAATTTTTCCTGTTGCTTTTGTGTGGCAAAGAAGTTTAGCATACTTCTCAGCCCTAAACAACTGAAACATAGCACCGGGAATGTGGCGCAGCTGCCTCGGTGTCAGCTGCATAAGATCTTTACTGACCAGAAAGTCATGAGTTCGAGGCCTGCCTGGTTTGGGGTGAGCTCTTGACCAATTTGTGTAGCTTGTTGTCGACCTTTGCAACCCAAAAGACAGTTGCATCTGTCAAGTAGGAAATTTAGGTACCACTTTGTGGGAAGGCTAAATTTAACTGATTTCTGGAATGTTAAATTGCCTCTATGTCTGTCTATATATGTTGTATGTCAATGGCATTGAATGTTTGCCTGTATATGTGCATTGTGATCCGCCCTGAGTTACCTTCGGGGTGAGAAGGGCGGAATATAAATGACCTAAACAAACAAACAAACAAACAAATAATCCAGACAAGATGGAAATACTGTAGGTGGCAGGAACTTTTAGTGTGGGTTTAGAAATATAACTTGTCATAGAGTTCATTGATTTATGGTGGTCCTGGATCTAGTCTTCCTCCTGGAGGTTTTTGTGGGTTTTTGTTCTGATTATGTGCCTTCACGTTGGCTCCAACCAATGGAGACACCGTCATTCTTGGCAAGATATGTTCAAAAGGGGTTGCTATTGCCTTCCTTCATGGCTAAGAGCATACAACTCACACAAGGTTTCCAGGTGAGTTTCCATGACTGAGGAAGGATTCAAATCCTATTCTCCTAGGGTTCTACACCAGAGGTGTCAAACTTGTGGCCTCCAACTCCCAGAAGCTCTAGTCAGCTTGTTGAATAGTAAGGAATTCTGGGAACTGAAGTCCAAAGCACCTGAAGAGCCACAAGTTTGACACCAGTAATCACCATTCTAGAATTAATACAGGTTTACACCAGATTAACAACTATGACTCAATGTTATAGAATCATGGGTCTTGTAGTTTTACAAGCTCTTTAGCTTTCCCTACCAAAGAGTGCTGGTACCTTGCCAAACTACAAATCTTAGTCTGTGGGCCCTTCCACACAGTCCTATATCCCAGAACATCAAGGCAGAAAATCCCACAATATCTGCCATGAACTGGGTTATCTGAGTCCACACTCAGATCATGTGGGATTTTCTGCCTTGACATTCTAGGATAGAGGGCAATAATGTGCTAAAAGAATCATTGTCAATGACAAAATGGCCATGGAAGTTCTAATTGTGTTAAATTAATGCTAATAACATGGAACTTTTTATTTTTTGGTGGCTCAGGGAGCTTCATCACTTAACCAGCCATTTTTTGTGTGGAAGGGCCCTATGATTGACATATGGTGGAAATCATCCTGGAGAACCAAGATAATCCTAGAGAGGTGTTTTCTCAGGTAAACAAATAGCATTTTTAATTCATGGTTTTTCAAATTCACACAGATCCTTTGCTCCTAAACTCAGTGAATGTGGAGGGCTGACTATATATTGACACATATTCCTCATGTGGTGTGTTTTAATGTAGTCAAGGGTGACTCCCCCCCCCCCCAATAAAAGATAGTTTATAATCAGGGAATTCATAGTTTAGCCAAGGACACTAGGCTTGAATGATATAATAAGAATTAAATCTTGGCCAATCTGCAAAGGGATCATCAGCCACAACCAGAACCCCTTCCCATGTTAAATCTGTGTGCATTTGACCAGGGTTCTATATTCTACATTTTATATATTCATAGCAGGTATGCGTAGGTAACATGGATACTGGGACGTTCATGTAAATGTCTCGCTATCCTTTCCTATAATTTCATATTGTTCTTTCCCATAAAAGGACCCAGGGAGATGGGGGCCTCTCGGAAGCCTTATGTACTCCAATCTGTATGTGTACCTCCCAATCTGTGGGGACCAGGCCTCCAGAATTGGATACCCCTGCAACCATTGCCCCTCATGTGTGTATATGTGTATAATCTTGTTTATACTTTTTATATCACTACTAGCTGTATCCGGCCACATGTTGCTGTGGCATACTCTGCCCCGCGCACCTCTCGCTGCTCTTCGAGGCTTCCGCCAGAAGCAGAGGTCCCAAAGGGCAGTGAGAGGAGCGCGGGGCAGGGCAGAAGCACCGAGGCCTGTCTTCCCTCTTCCCCTCCAGGGTCTTCCTCCTTCTCTCCATTTGCAGAGCCCAAATGGAAAGGAGGAGGAAGAGCCCAGAGGAGAGGGATGAAGGCTGGCCTCTGTGCTGCTGCCCCGCTCACCTCTCTCTGCTCTTCCAGGCTTCCGCCAAATGGAGGTACAGGTCTTGCTGCAGGGGCATGGCCTCTTCTTCTTCTTCCTCATCCTCGTCACCAGATTCGCCTCCCCACTGGGCCCGGGCCCTCCTGCGTTGCCCCCAGAGGCCCAGAAGTCATTGCAGGGAGGCGAAGAGGGCGGGGCCAAAGGAAGTGGTGTCGCGAGCCCTTGGAAACGTTGAGAACCGTTGATGTAGGAGCTTTGCCTGCATTTCCTTGTCCTGGGAAGATCTGCTAGCATCTTGCCAGGCTACGTTTGCATTTGACTGGATCCATCAGCTCCCTCAATGGTACCAAGTGGCCTGGGGGATAACAGGAGCTGGATCGTCCACCCTTCCTTTGTTGAAGCAGCAAATTAGGGAGTTCTGGAACTCCGAGTGGCAAATTTACCTTTACTAAGGCTACCTGGACGTGCGGGTACAAGGATGAGGAAGACACACGACAACTGTGAAGTAGATGAAATCAAAAGGGTTTATTGATGGCACCAGCTGGTGGGTTTTTGCCAGCAGAACACGGCTGCAATCAGGGGCAAAAGGCCCCGTCATTCTCAGTACAAACACATTTATACTCCAATGGAGGTATCTTGGATAAACCCGCCCTTCTTCACAGATTTTTCATAATCATAATTGGCTGGTGTCTCATGGCATTTCATTAATCCAATAAAACATTGCATTTCCATTAGCATCACATCTAAAAGTCCCACCTATGGATGAGAACAATGAACATTTCTATGTTAGTCTTTCTCACAGTGCAGCTATCAGTAGCTGGGACTCTTGCGTTCTCAGTTTGAAACATTTGGCTTCCAGGCTCCGTGCCAGCAACGGAGGGGGCCAAACTCTCTGCTCATGCGCGGAAGACTCCAAAACAACCGGTGCCCTCTTCACCCGGGTATAGTGAACCCATGGACGAATTCCTTCGACTTTGATGGTGTGCTCAGCAGCACGGTAAATGGACCCCTCCATCTGGGCATCAAAGGACGTATCTTCCATTCCTTCACCAGGACGGATTCGCCAACTGAAAAAGAGTGAAGAGAAGTAGTAGGGAGAGGAGGTCGCAGATCTGCTGTATACTGGCTAAGTCTCTCTAGCTGTTTCCCTAACATTTGGACATCTTGCAAAGTTTGCTGGTGTCCTAACACATGACTATCAGAAGTCAGTCCACACATAGTCTTTAAGTTCAATGGAGGCCTGCCATACAAACGCTCAAAAGGTGACAGGCCTGTCTTCTTATGGGGCGTGCACCTGACTCTTAGGAGAGCCAGAGGTAACGCCAACCTCCAGTTTAACTTAGTCTCTTGGCAAATCTTTGCTAAACAGTTCTTTAAAGTTCTGTTGGCTCTTTCTGCCCTGGCAGAAGACTGCGGGTGGTACGCACAGTGAAGACGCCACGTGATCCCTAATAGCTTGCACAGTCCCTGGACCACGTGGTGTACGTACGCTGGCCCATTATCTGAGCCTATCTGCAAAGGCATGCCGAATCTAGGAATAATGTCTTTCATGAGGCCTTTTACTACCTCAGCTGATTTCTCTGAACGTGTAGGAAAAGCTTCAATCCAACCAGTGTAAGAATCCACAAAAAGCAACAAATAGCGGAAGCCTCCACTCATTGGCATTTCTGTAAAGTCTGTCACTAACACTTCAAAGGGCCAATTCCCTTGATACTGTATCCCAGGCGCTTTCAAAGGCCCTTCTCTTGGGTTGTTCTTTGCACATGTCCAGCATCTCTGCGCAGCCAAGGACGTCAAGCTGTGCAGGCTGTTGATGAACATCTGTCTCTCCAGGAGCGCTGCCAGGGCGCTTTTCCCTAGGTGTGTACTCTCATGGTAAAACTGTACTATGTGCCACGCTTTTGTCTTAGGAACAAATACGCGGTTGTCTGGCATTTTTATGAAGCTATCTTCCCATTCTCCACCCTCACTCAAAGCCCATTCCTCCTCCTCTCTAGTGTAGTTGCATTTCTCCACTTTGGGCTCTGAGTCAGTGAGATTTAACATTACAGGTGTGTGTTTCTGAGTAGCTACCTCTTTGGCAGTCAGATCCGCTAGCCTATTCCCCTGAACCACCGGGTCATTACCTTTTTGATGTGATTTACAGTGCATCAAAGCCACTTTACTAGGGAGCCAAACAGCGTCCAACAAATCCAACATCTCATCTGCATATTTGACAGCCTTTCCAGCAGAAGTCAAAAAGCCTCTTTCCCTCCACAATGCACCATGGCAATGCAGCGTTAAAAACGCAAAACGAGAATCCGTATAGATATTAACCCTTTGCCCTTTGGCAAGTTTCAAAGCACGAGTTAATGCAATTAGCTCAGCTAGTTGAGCCGAAGTCCCAGGGGGCAATGGTTCCGCTTCAAGAACCCCATCCTCCCAGGTGACAACAGCATAGCCGGCATAACGCACTCCCTCTCTTATGAAACTACTCCCATCCGTGTAAAGGGTTAAATCTACCTGTTCCCAAGGGAAATCACGCAAATCGGGCCTACTGGAATAAATCAAGTCCATTGTCTCAATGCAGTTATGTTGTGAGGGGTCTGAAGGGCTGGGTAAAAGTGTTGCGGGGTTTAACATGGGGCACATCTCTAAGGTAACGAGGGGGTTATTGCACAAGACACCCTCATACTTAGTCAGTCTCTCATTCGTCAGCCAGCGCGGACCCTTTGAATCTAACAATGCTTTTACATGATGGGGGACCCTCACGGTCAAACATCTCCCTAGGGTGAGCTTGGTGGCTTCTCTGATTAAATCCACCGCAGCTGCAACAGCCCTCAAACAAGGGGGAAGCCCCCTGGCTACCGTGTCTAACTGCTTTGACAGATAAGCTACAGGGCGTTGCCATGTACCTAAAGACTGTGCAAGAACCCCTATCGCAGTCCCATCTCTCTCTGCAGCAAAGAGATAGAACGGCTTATCTAAATCTGGCAGGCCCAGCGCAGGTGGTGAAATTACAGCTTCCTTCAGCATCTGGAAAGCTTGGTCACAATCTTCTGTCCACTCAAAAGGATCCTTATTACTTCCTTTGGTGGCCTGGTACAATGGCTTTGCAATGACAGCATAATTAGGAATCCAATGTCTTACATAAGAAGTGGTTCCTAGAAACTCTCTTGTCTGTCTTCTATCTTTGGGGGTTGGAATAGCACAGATGACTTCCTTTCTTTCAACTTCCAACACTTTGCTTCCTTGAGTCAAGCCAAAGCCTAAGTATTTAACTTTCTTTTGACACAACTGTGCTTTCTTTTTGGACACTTTGTACCCTTTCTCTTCCAACACTTTCAACAGTTCTAGAGTGTAATGCTCACACCCTTCCTTAGTCTTTGTACTGACCAACAGGTCATCCACATATTGAAGCCACACACCTTCAGTCTCTGGAATTTCAAAATCTGACAAGTCCTTAGCTAAAGCCTGACCAAAAATAGTAGGGGAATTTTGAAAACCTTGCGGAAGTCTAGACCAAGTCGCTTGACGTCTTCGTCCTCCCTTTGGGGTCTCCCATTGGAAGGCAAAGATGGGTTGTGAGATAGGAGCTAGCCTAATGCAGAAGAAAGCATCACGTAAGTCCAATACGGAGAACCAGGCAGCTGTACTCGGTATTAGACTCATCATTATATATGGATTTGGGACGACAGGGGTTAATGACACTGTAGCTTGGTTGACAGCTCTAAGGTCTTGCACAATGCGAAACTTTCCATCTGGCTTACGAACAGGGAGGAGGGCCGAATTCCAAGCTGATTCACAATACACAATAATCCCATAATGTAACAATCTTTGTAACTCTTCTTGGATTCCTTCCACAGCATCTCTACTGATAGGGTACTGGGCCTTTCTCACGGGAAGCTGACCAGTTCTTATCTCTATCACCACAGGGGCAACATTTATCGCCATTCCTGGTTCATTATCTTCCGCCCAAACCCGGGAGTCTTTTCCCAGCACCAAAGTGTCTCTTTCTTTCTAACTTGTTGCAATCTAAACAATCTGTATTCTTCTTGCCCTGGGACCGTAAGCTCCAACTGGCCTGATTCCAAGAATTCCAACCTTGCCCTTATCTTCGCCAGAATGTCTCTCCCAAGTAAGGGGATTGGACAATCTGGGACATACAGTAACTTATGTATCACTTCTCTTCCAGCAATGTTACACCTTCTTTGCTGTAACAAAGGACATTTCTGTGGCTTTCCTGACACTCCAACAACCTTGATGTGTTGACCACTAGGGGGTGCTAATTTCTTGTTCACTACAGATTTATCCGCTCCTGTGTCTACTAGGAACTTTATACGTTGACCTTCTACATCCACGGCAATCAAAGGCTCCTCTGGGTCAAGTAACAGAAAAGCCTTGCCAACACTTCAACATTCATCTTCCCACTCAGCTTCCTCCTCTTCTTCTTGCATAGCAGCAGCCACTACAGCCTTCTCATAAGGCCTATAACTTCCTCTGTCTCTTCCTCTAGCTTTTCCTGACCCTCTGGCTGGAATTTTGACTCTTTTTGCACCTGCATCACTTTCCTCTGACATTTCTTCCACACAGTCTTTTTCGCCAGTGGCCCTCTTTTTTGCAACGGGCACACTGATTTCGACCCAATTTAAACTGTCCACCACTATTTCCTCTTCCTGACCCTCTGGCACGACCATTTCCTCTTCCTCTTCCTGACCTTTCATCCAACATGCTCACCAAAACTCTGTATCCCTCTCTTTTCTTCCTATCTTTCTTTTCCTCTTCAACTTGCTCTCTGGCCATAAACACTTGATCAGCAATAGCTAACAGTTCATTTAAGTTCTTGCCCAAAAACCCTGGCTGTTTCTGTATTTTCTTTCTGATGTCTGGAGATGATTGGGAAATGAAGTATTGTGTGAGAGCAACCCTCCCATCATTCTGCTCTAGGTTGTAAGGGCTATATTTCCTGTATGCTTCCTCCAAACGTTCGAGAAAAGCAGCAGGCGTCTCAATTTTGTCCTGTTGGACTCCTTGTATCTTTTGGATACTGGAAGGCCGGGGTGGGCCTTTTCTGATGGCTTTTAAGAGAACTTGCTGAAAGTCTCTAATTCTGTCTCTCTGATCCTCATTATTGATTGATTGATTGATTGATTTTATTATTTATGAGTCGCCCTCCACGTCAGTGCTCCGGGCGACTTACACACAAAAACACATAAAAGAATTCAATAGTTAAAAGCTAAAAGAATAAAAAGATTAATTAAAATAGTTCCAGTAGCTCAGGCTAAGTCTGGGAGGTGTCCTTAGCCATAAGCCTTTCGGAAGAGCCAGGTCTTCAGTGCGGTCAGGAACTGGGGCATGTCCCGGATAGCTCTCTGATCCGCCGGCATCAAGTTCCAAAGGACAGGGGCGCGATGGAAAAAGCTCTCCGTCTCGTGGTGTCGGGCGGGCCTCACTCACACCTGGGATGCGGAGAAGGTCCCTGTTTCCTGGCGCGGCGACCTTAAATGAGCTGGTTCGGACAAGCGGTCTTTTAAATAAGCTGGGCCGGCACCATGGAGGGCCTTAAAGGTAGCGACAGGATCTTGTGGATGGCTCTGAGCTCGACTGGCAGCCAGTGCAGGCGCTGCAGAGATGGCGCGATATGGCATCTCAGTGGTGTCCCGGTGAGGAGTCTGGCGGCTGCATTCTGCACCAGCTGGATTTTACAGTGGTTGACTGCGGCAACCCCACGTACAAGGGCATTACAGTAGTCCAGCCGTGATGTCACTGTGGCATGGACCACAGTAGCCAGCGCATCTGATGGAAGGTAAGGTGCCAGTTGACGTGCCTGGCGTAGGTGGAAAAAGCTCCCTTACTTGTCGCAGCAACCTGGGCCTCCAGTGAGAGTCTCGAGTCTAGTATCACACCGAGACTCTTCACCGGCTGAGGCCGGGATCAGCGACTCTCCCTCAAAGAGAGGCAGCGGAATGGGTGGCTCTGGGCGTCCCGGCCATAGAATCTCAGTCTTTGATGGATTGATCTTGAGTTTGTATGAGCGGAGCCATCTGGTCACTGCCTCTAGTCCTTGTCTGAAGTTCTCAGGCACCGATGTTACACCTGGCTCAAGCTTCAGCAGAAGCTGGGTGTCATCTGCATATTGGTAGCACCCCAATCCAAAACTTCTGGCTATGCTTGCCAAGGGTTGGACGTAGATGTTAAAAAAGTTGGTGACAAAATGGCGCCTTGGGGACTCCACAGTCCAGGGTGGATTTCTTGGGCGCTTGGCCTCGCCACTCAACACGCTGCGAGCGGCCCCGCAGGAAGGAATCGAACCAGGCCAAAGCTGTGCCTTGAATCCCAATGGCTGATAGTCGCCATTATCCATTATTCGGATCCCATCTTGGATCTTGTTCCACTGGGAACCTGGCATTCCCAAATGCAACAGCTTCCATCTGCCCATGTCCCTCTTGAGCTATCAGTCTGGCCTGATTGATAATGCACCTTCTCTCTGCCGCAGTGAACAGGGCATTTAACAGCTGTTTACAATCCCACCACGTAGGATCATGGGTAGCCACAATCCCTTCCAAAAGATCCCCCATAGCACGTGGCTGCTCAGAATATGGGGGGTATTATGTTTCCAATTAAAAACATCCGAACTTGAGAACAGGACTATTTGATAAGCTTGCATGACCCGGTTGTGTACGTCCAGTAGTGGAACCTGCCTTATAGGACACTCTAAGACCCCTCTCTCCTCCTCTTCTGATTCCCTTGCTTCCTGAACCCTGGTCTTGCTTCTGGTTCTCATTGGGGAAGCGGCTTGTCTCACACTGTGCCTTCTGTTTAAATCCGGAGAGCGCTCTATCACTCTTGCGGACTCAAAGGAGCTGCTCCTTTGCACTCTGGGGGGTTGCGCAATCAGCCCCCCTGAAGCTTCGGGGCATTAATTTTCTCCCTCTTTGTCTTGGGGACGCACTATCATCCTGTCAACATTAGGGGTTGGCCATCTCGCTCCTTTTCCCACTCGTCTTGCTTCTTCCATGGGGTAATTAACTTCCATGGAGAGAGGGGCCTGATAAGCAGGCGGTTTCTCACAAAACAGGTTCCTTTCTGAACGGGGAACAGGGAATGTCACTGCAGCTTGTGGCTGGAACAAAGGGGCCGGCGCGGGAGGGGACGCTGCCATAGCTGACGGAAACGTCCGCTTGAACCCGCATTTGCCAGGCTCCCTAATTCGAATTGAAAAGTCATTGGGGAATTTACTGGAGTTGAAATTGGCGCAACGGGAACAGGAAAGAGCTCTGGGCTTGCCGGGAGCGGCGAGGCGGGGGCAGACGGGATTGGCGCAGTAGGAACACCCGGTACCGCCGCAGATTGCGTCACGGCCGTTGACGTCATCTGAGCGGCCGAGCCTGTCCCAAAGGTGGGGACATGGCTGGAGCTTGTGCAGGGACACTCAAACTTGCATAGAGCGGAGCGCAGTGGCTTCCCCCGCCCAGTTGGGGCAATTTGTCTCTCTCTTGGTCTTCTCCTTAAGGGGGGAAGATCTTCTTGCTCCGCCGGTAACACCGGAGGCTTTCTCCCTGCCTTTCTGTTCACAAAGCACCCTTTCTTCTCATGATCTTTTGGCCCTGCCCACCAAACGCCCTCAGCGACCATGCGTTCCCATGTTGCGGAATAAATCCATTGGTCATTTGGATGAATTTCGAAACAATAAGATTCAAGTTGTTTACACTTTCTCAAATCCCAGGACCCTGTGTTTGGCCAGCCAATCTCTTGGACGGTGGGCAAAACTTCTGTGCACAGAATTTCTAAGTTCAAAAGCTTTCAGATCTTGGGGCTTTCCCTCTACTGCCAACAGACAAAACCTGTCCCAGTTATCTAACACACATTGCAAAGGGGTCTCTTTCTTCTGCTTTGATCCTGCACTCCCCATCTCTCTGGCCAAAGATCAAAACCCACTTCAGTGCTCTCCCCAACCCCAATGTGTGTCCCTCAGTGTTCCGTCACCACTCGATTTGCGTCGGCTCTCTTGGCGAAACGGACCTGCCGTCGCCTCCGACTCTCTCTGCGCGCTTGTGCCGGTTTGCTAGCCAAACGGCCGGACACCTAGGAAGGTGTCCCCGGACTTTTACAACTGCCGGCACTCAAGGGGCTGCTTCCCAGCTGCCCCCCCCGGACTTCCTTCTGGTCTTTGAGTTCACCGGCAGCGTTAGTTGCAGCTTCTCGTGTCCTCAGGCGTTGGTGTGGGACGAGCCAGGCAGCCGGTCAATAAAAAAATGGGAAAAAGGTGGGGCCCCAGCCACGGCCCTCCTGGGTCGTCTCACCTTCCTGCCTAGGAGCGAGTGCTGTCCTCAATGGGGACCGTGTTTTTCCTCACCACAGACCCGTCTAATTGCCTTTGGATCACGTCGGGGTCGCCAAAATGAAGCAGCAAATTAGGGAGTTCTGGAACTCCGAGTGGCAAATTTACCTTTACTAAGGCTACCTGGACGTGCGGGTACAAGGATGAGGAAGACACACGACAACTGTGAAGTAGATGAAATCAAAAGGGTTTATTGATGGCACCAGCTGGTGGGTTTTTGCCAGCAGAACACGGCTGCAATCAGGGGCAAAAGGCCCCGTCATTCTCAGTACAAACACATTTATACCCCCAATGGAGGCATTTCGGATAAACCCGCCCTTCTTCACAGATTTTTCATAATCATAATTGGCTGGTGTCTCATGGCATTTCATTAATCCAATAAAACATTGCATTTCCATTAGCATCACATCTAAAAGTCCCACCTATGTATGAGAACAATGAACATTTCTATGTTAGTCTTTCTCACAGTGCAGCTATCAGTAGCTGGGACTCTTGCGTTCTCAGTTTGAAACATTTGGCTTCCAGGCTCCGTGCCAGCAACGGAGGGGGCCAAACTCTCTGCTCATGCGCAGTTCTTTCCCATTTAGCATTAAGGTCTTTCATTAGCACATCCTGTACTGTTTAATCAATCCAAGCCTATGTTATCTCACGTTAGGCACAGAGTGCATCAAGAAGCATCAATCACAGTGTTATTTTCACAGCACAAGTGCCTGCCTGATTCTTGGCACAGGAACCCGCTTTTCAAAGCTCTACACGTGTGCAGCATCACTCTCTGACTGTACTCCTGCACGGAAAGTACCAAAAACCGCTTTATTGTCACTGCTTGGACAATACATGACATTTGCCATCCCAGCATGGGGCTTCCAGTCAAGGGATAACCATGTTTCCTCTTTGGAAAGGTTATTTTCCCTTTTGTTATTCCCAGCCATTTGACATTTCTATGGACAGTATTTTCTGTTGGAATCTGCAAGGAAGTCTGGAGGTTGGGCCACTGGGCTTAATCAGGAACTGGAAATGAAAAGGGACAATAAAGGTTTTGGGAGACCCATCAGGGTCATTGTGCCCACATATCAGGGATACTTAATCTCACCATCAGTCATCATGCCATCTATTGTTAGAAAACCTGCCAGCCCCTCTGCAACTGTTGGACAGAGGGACATTTACATCCTGCCTCCGCATAGAGACCTCATTGACGTTATCCAGGCTTGGCCAACCACAGCAAAGCCAGGTCCAGCTGGGGGCAGTGGGAATTTTGAACATGAAAAGTGTAAAAAAAAGTGCAAGTTTTACTGTGATATGTATCTCAGCTTATTTTGGGGGTGGATTACCACAAGCTGGCATCATGTTGAGCTGAAATTAAATAAATACTTCGGTGGTTTCTGCTTCAACTTGGTGAGATTTATTTTGGAATATTGGTTTCTCTTTCTCACCAGGCTAAACTCACAGCGGCTTGGATCTCACTATCCACTGCTGTTCCAAATTGCTCGATAACATGAACACTGTTCTTGCCACTTTTTCCATTAAAAAGCAGTATGGTCTAGCTCACCCATAAGTTACATCAGGTTGTGTAGAGATGTAGGGGATAAATGAGAGAAATAATATCTGGGAATGAGAAGTCTTTGTGCCTTCTTATGTCTGAGACTTCTGGTTCCTGAAGCACGAGCTCGCATGGCCAATGATGTGGACTTCTGGACACTGTGGTTCTAAATAACTGGATGCCCACAGGTTCTCTGCCATTAGCATGCATTGCAGCTCTTCTTGACCTCTTTTGAGAATCGGAATAGACTCTTATTTAGAAACCTCAATTCTCAATGCATGCAAAGCAATTTGAACTATGACTCAGACTAGGTATGTAGTCATAACTGAGAAGAGAATGTCCTCAAGCATGGGTAAAATAGTCCCCCCCCCCCACCAATAACTAAGAAGAACCAACCTCCACCTGACCCTGGTGGGCTTGAATCCCAGACTTTCCCTTACGGAACCGATTGCCAATTGTTCTTTCTTCTGCATTAGGAGGATTGAAAACAAAGTCGGATCCTGTTGGCTGGGTGGTGTTGCTGTTAGGTTTTTTTTAGTTTTTTCAAAGTCCTTTGGGGCATTCAAAGGATAGCTTTGCCAATGCTATTAAAGGGAAATGGCTGAAGCCAGACTGAGAAGCAGATGAGTAACCCCGCGGGATGTCAGAGTTATCTAGTGAAGCAAAGGGCAGCAGCCAGAAGACAGCAGGAAGCATCCAGGTGAAAAAGCGGTTGTCAGAAATCAAAGCAGATTTCCTCCTCTACCTCCCACCCCCTGTCATGTATTAGTCGGGAACAAAGGACTCGGAGGGAGATCTGGGGGGAAGAGAGGGGGCCACAACCCAGCACCGAACCGTTATTAACAGAGGGGCTGGAAGGGGCTCTCATAGCATTTCATTTCATATTAGAAATTTGGAAATGAAGGAAAGTGTTTACGTTTGTTCATTTTAGTAGGCGCTTCTCTGAAAATACCCCCAACAGGGAGCAGTGCACTCATTTGCTGTTATGAAGATATGGGAATATTTGACTGTGATAAGCCATTAAGTACTTGGGATGCATGGACTGTGTAATAACAGAAAAGCAGAGGAATTACTGGGGACAAACGAAGCAGCTTCTCTAAGGATGAATGAAAAGCAGTGATGAAAGTGTTGTTGTGGGGATTTGGGGCAAAAAAAAATTAATGTCAAAATCTTTAAAAGAAATAATGAAGCTTGGCAAATGTTGGACAACTGACACGCAATTTGATCAGAGCTTTACAAGGCAGGCAATGATTCTGCTATGTTGAGAAAGTATTTTGGTGCCATAACAGGAAGTAATAATCCAAAGTATTATTTTGGGCATACAGTCTTGTTCCTTTCAATTGTTGGTGTTTACAGTGCATGAAATCCAATCAAGTGAGAAATGTCAGTAAATACCAAAATATTACTTAAAACCATAAAAAATATTTAAAATGTGCCTTGGGTATGCTCTTCGCATTATTTGTTTCTTGGATAGGTTTTAACTCACGATAGAATCTACAAAATAAGTGAACTCAAACAAATACCTTTCATTAAAAAGAGCCTTTTAATTCTTTCTGTTTTGCCCTTTTACAAAAAAAGAAGTTGAAATTGCTTCTCTTAAAACAAGCAAATACAGCCACTTTCTCAGTAGAAACCGAAACCTACCGGTAGCTGGAATTTAGGAATGTTGTTTATTTGGATTGCAGTTCCCAGAATTAACATTAAACATCACTAAAAATGTATTATATTTACTACATGGTTTCAAAAAAGATTAATAAACACACCACACCACTTTATACATACTCGACCACTCCAAATTCAAAGGCCTACCTGAATACAAAGCTCTTCACCTGCCAGTGGAAGGGAGTTCCGCAGCCTAGAATAAGTCACAGAGAAGATTCTTTCTTGGCCCTCACCAACTGTGGTGGGACAAAGGCAAGACCTCTCCCTGCAATTGCTTGTCAAAAGAGATATGGCCTTTCATGTAGTTTGGACCCAAGCTGTATAGGGCTTTTTTAAAAAAAACTTTAAAAGCCCTATACCATTTCAGTCAAAACTGTATAGGGCTTTTAAAGTCACTCTGAATTCTGTCTGAAAACAGGCTGGTAGCTAATGGCGCTGTTTAAACAGGAAGTCTTTTGCCATCGTTGCTCTAGGACTTTGTCCCACTCAATTATTCACCACCCACTTCCTTATGAACCAGGGTGTTCACTAGGTTTTTTTTCCTGTCAGGAGTGACTTGAGAAAATGCAAATTGCTTCTGGTGTGAGAAAATAGACTGTCTGCAAGGACGTTGCCCAGGAGATGCCCAGATCTTTTACCATCCAGTGGGAGGCGTCTCTCGTGTCCCCGCATGAGAAGCTAGAGCTGACAGACAGGAGCTCACACCATTTCCCAGATTAGAACCGTCGACCTTTCGGTCAGCACTAGTTGCCACTCACTCAGTGAGTAGAAATGCTGTCCACTGTCTTGGCCATTTCCCAATTCCAGATATCAGCCAAGGTTTTGATAGGATCACCTGCCAAGTCAATGGAAAACTCCCCAAGGCCATTAGGGATCCATTTAGGATGGGCTGTCTTAATTAAATCACTTTGCAGAGTGTTTGAGTCCCAGGACCTCATCAGATGGTGGGGGACATCGGGGGAAATCGAGGGGCAGCATAGAGAACTGTCTCTCTGTATTCCTTGCTGCCGGCCTCTGCGGCATCTCTTCCCATCCCTTCCATGCGGCCCCCCACTTCCTCTTCATTTCCTCTGCCTTTTTTCTATGATGAATTGGGTATACACCTGACTCCTCCGGACTCCGCTGTTGCAATGCTGCTGCAACGAAACCCCATTGAATCTTGCCAGAAGTAGCCCTGTGTAATGTAATGGGCAAAGGAGAGAAGTGGGGAGAAGACACTTCTCTCCCTGCATCTGATGAAGTGATTAGTCTAAACTCCATCAAGCAGTGATCAGTCAAGAGAACTCTACACTCAGATATCATTCCATAGAACACAAAACCAGGTTCAAAGTATGTTGTGCAATACAGATGGCTGCAGATACTACTTAGAAGAGACATGTGACTGTCGTGGAGGACATGAAGTCCTGAGCTCCTCCTGACAAGAGTAGCCTCCATGTGAATGTTGAAGTCCACAAGCACATCTAAGGACATTCCAACTTCACTGATAAGACCAAGGCGGGAAATTTATTGAACGGTGGGGTGGATGATACATAAATAGAATCATTATTTTGCCCCAGCCATCCACTTTTAAGTATATAGTAGACGGTGAAATGGGTCATCTGGTGTGAAGACCGACTCCCAACAGCCATGGGAACTCTGCCTCCCACCCTCCTCCTGTGGGTCTTGTTTGCTGCACCACAGAAAACCCAGGTAGACAAAACTGAGAGAGAAAAACCACTCCAGCTGCCTCCAACCAGGTCTTTGTAATAGAAGCCATGTCAGCATACTCAGTCATGGATCAAGAGTATTTTTCCATTTTCTGACTTGGCATTAAACAGCAGCATTTTCAGCTGAGAAGGGCTGTTGCCAAAGGTATCCAAATTATTTGAGATGGGGGATAGTTTAGGGGCATCCAAAACTCTGCGGCTCTTGCCTATCATAGGGTAATATCTCTTTCTCCTCACCCCATATCTTTCTCTACCTATTAATGTGTAGGAGACAGGAGGAGAGGGATTACTGTAAGGACTTTTATAGTTGCCTATAACATTTATTTATTATTTACATAAACATAAATCCCTGGCAAGAATGGTTCTCAAAGCTGCTCACAATAAAAAGAGATAAAATACCTACAAGGTAATAAAACAAGATAAGTAAGAAGGAAAAATGAAAGTGAAATGAAAGTTTAGAGCATAACACTAGTTAGCTTTAGTGAAGCAGATCTACAGAGTCACATCCTCTTTTGGAGATGCTTTCACTGGAGTAATTATAAAAATGAGCAACATTTTCCTCCAGAAAAGGAAGGTTTTGATTAAGCTTTTAAAGAAAGGAAGAAATGAAGAAATCAGCTGAGTAGTGGACTTGGCCACGGTAGTCTATGCTCTTGTTATATCCTGTATAGACTACTGCAACACGATCTACGTGGGGTTGCCTTTGAAGATTGTCCGGAAGCTTCAACTGGTCCAACTGACGGCAGCCACGTTGCTAACAGGAGCGGCTCTCAGGGAGCATAGAACTCCCCTGCTGCACCAGCTCCACTGGCTGCCAGTTTGCTACCGGGCACAATTCAAAGTGCTGGCTTTGGCCTATAGAGTCCTAAACGGTTCTGGCCCAACTTACGCATCTCCCCTTATGAACCATCGAGAACTTTAAGATCATCTGGGGAGGCCCTGCTCTTGGTCCCACCTTTGAACACAAGTACGTCTGGTGGGGACGAGAGACAGGGCCTTCTCAGTGGTGGCCCCTCGGCTATGGAACACTCTCCCTAGGGAGATCAGATTGGCTTCTTCACTCCTAACATTTTGGAAAAACTCAAGACATGGCTATTTGAGCAAGCATTTGCAAATATTGAGTAACGGACATAAGAAACGGAAAAACTACACAATGGGACTAGACAATGTTTTAATGGGAATTTATTGACTTCTGTTTTATTGCTGTTGTTATGATTTTATTGATGTTAATTTTTTATATTTTACTTGGGTTTTTTTGTGGCATTGTATTTTGCCTTGTAAACTGCCTTGAGTCGCCGGAAGGCTGAGAGGGACGGTATACAAATACAGTAAATAAATAAACAAACATCTCTTAGAAAAGATACCAAAAAGGGAGTGAGAAAAGGCAGTCTTTTGGTCTCCATTTTGCAACAGCAGGAAGAGTGGGTACTCATAAAAATCTACTTGTATGACCACTAGGGCTAATTGATAAAAAAAAAGTTTCAAAACTCGTTTTGGATGTAGTCATAGATTGCTTTTCGGATTATTTAGACTTCTGAAAAAATTCTGATAAATTTTGGAATTGATTCGGAAGTATTTCCGAAATTCGGAAGTCTTTAAAAGTCTTCAAAAATGGCGTCCGCTTTCAAAAATGGGCAAAAAATCAGCAGAAGGGAGAGTCAGCTGTTAGCCATCGGCCAATGAGCAATCAGCAAGGAAATTTGGAAATGACATCCAAAATTTGGAATTCGGAATTCCAAAATTTGGAATTCGGAATTCCGAAATTCGGAATTCAGATTTCGGAATTCCTGTTGTGAGGGCTGCTCTCAAAATTGCTGTGATGTATCTGCTCTCAAGGCATATCCAATTGCTAAAAACATCAGATGTATCCAAAAAACTTCCTAGGTAAATTCAGGCATATTTTGACGCCCCAACCAATCACTGATATATATATATATATATATATATATATATATATGGTGCAACCCAGGTAATGACCACTATAGCAATGGAGGGAAGAGACCTCCTTCAGGCACAGCATTCATTGGGGAGGAAAGAGCCTTCCTAACCCTGCCAGCACCCCTGGGGGCGTCTCAACCTGTGGGTCCCCAGATATTTTGAGGCGGCTTCAACTCCCAGAAATCCTAAGGCACAGCTGGTTAAATGGATGGGATTTCCTGGGGTCCCCAGTTGTCTTCAACTCCCAAAACACAGCTGGTTAAATGGGACCCACAGGTTGAGAAACACTGGGGACCCACAGGTTGAGAACCACTGCCTTAAGGCATACATTTCCCCAGTGAAGAACTTCCTTGAAGGACACTGACCAGCATCACATTCAATGTTAGGCACCTTAAAACCTTTTGAACGAGCCCTATTTGGGATGGTGGGCAATAAAGAGAGCTTTGCTCTTGTTATTTCTGTGAAACTCCTGCAGCTTTGGATTGGATTGGCATTTCTATTAACAATCTGTTATGTGAGTTCTTTGACACACCATGCTCATGGAAGGTGGCACTAGTGGTGGCAGCAATTGGAAAAGGAAGTGTCTACTTTCAAGGATTTGGGGTGTCTTGGAACACTGTTGGGGAGCTGACCTTGGAGCCAAGGTACTCCGAGACAGTGTCATGTCTAAGCCACTCTTTCCATAGCACCTGGGTTCTGAGGACAACCCTTTCCCAAAGCCGAGCATTCAAGGAATGAGCAATTTGAAGCCAATGTGAAGCCAGCTACCAGTCACTATTGCTGCTAGCAGATTTTATTTATTTATTTATTTATTTACAGTACTTATATTCCGCCCTTCTCACTACACAGGAGACTCAGGGCAGATTACAATGCAGACATACATAGCAAACATTCAATGCTATAGACATACAACATATATAGACAGATATAGAGGCAATTTAACATTTCAGCTTTTTCCGGCTTCATGAGGGTATGTTCGATTCCAGCTACAGGGGGAGTTGCCACTTCACCATCCACTTGTGACACTGAGTCCTTGATGGAGTATTTCCTCATTCTTACAGATGCTGCTGGAAGGTTTTATGGTGTCATAAATTGGTTAAATTAGTCTCCCCACATAAAGCGGTATCTAAATTTCCTACTTGACAGATGTAACTGTCTTTCGGGCTGCAAAGATCAACAGAAAGCTAGACTATTAATGGTCGGGAGCTCACCCTGACCCGGGCTGGCTTCTAACTCATGACCTCTTGGTCAGTAGTGATTTAATGCAGTTGGCTCCTAACTAGTTGCGCTACAACCTGGTCCGGTTCTTTTCTTTGCCATCAGAGCCTTTTTCTCCTTACAACCAGTACTGCTTTCTCTTCCACCATACTCATGGTTGCAGTTCCATATTGTGTTATTGATTAATTGTGAATGCCACTTTAAAATGCAAACCAATTTCTCATCCTCCATACTTTAAAGACTCCTCTTGTTCTCTGTGGCTTCCTCGGCAAGGTGTTAAATGAGCTGCTGCATCAAATGTGTTTTATTTTGTTATTGATCTTAATGTGCTTTGGAGGAGGCGCGTCTTAATTTTAATGCTGGTTAGCATAAGTGAGTTTTGATTTTGGTTTCATCTTATTGATGGGGTATTGTCAACTACCTTGAGAGTTTTATTATTCTTTTTTTTTGCCACGAAAGACTCTCAATGAACTGCTTTAATTAAACAAATAAAGACTTGTTGGATGGAGAATAACTCTCACGATCAATAAAGGGTTATTGTGGGTGTCAGCCTTAGTTTTTAACCAAACGGCTTTGAAAAGATCAAGGTGGCTTCTGCAAAGCTGTTAACCTGATAAAAGTGCAAACAAAAGAAGGAAGTATGCTTGCCTTGAATTTCATATCTGCTTGCTTCCCTGCCAAGCAGGAAATAGAACATTTGCATTTGGAGGTAGCTCATCTCCTGGACGATATGAAGGCCGATAGGAAAATTCTGCTTGGCAGATGATGGAAATATGCAGTGACAGGGTGCACATGGTGCCTGCATTTCTGCTCTCCCACCTCCCTCCATCTCTATTGTGCCTGAAGCTGATCTCAGACAGCAATTCAGGGTTGACTCATCACAGAGAGAAGCCTCCTTGCGTTTCTGGTTCCCAAAACGCCTCCGCTCAAATTTGCTGTTTTCCATACCCACAGCTTTATGTTAGGGCAATGCTGTGGAAGTCGCAATTCTGAGTATTAAAATATCTGGAATTCCCTTGCAGGCATCTGCCGCTCACATGGGCGCAGTTGCCTTGTTCTGAGGAAAAGCTGTACCTGCAGTTTATTGATTTTTTTGAGGGATTATAAACTATCTAAAACCCAAATAGGTTGTAGATGTTAACTGTTAATGACATAAGAGAGCTGGGGAGATGATATGTTCTCTGTGTAGGCCACAATAAGCTGATGGAGTAGGACTGACAGTACAGGATCATTCCAGGTTGACATTTCAGGAACCTTACTTTATTTACTTTGTTTAATATTCCGCCCTCTCTTGTGACAGCCATTGTACACAATGTATTTCCTTGTTTAGAAATTGATAGGAATCTTAGCTAAAGGGTCTAAAGGGGTTGTTCCTTCTTGTTCAGTTAAAGAGATAAAATCCCACATAATCTGCTTTGAACTGGAATATATGACAGTGTGGACTCAGATAACTCAGTTCAAAGCACATATTGTGGAATTTTATGCCTTGATATTATGGGTTATATGGCTGTGTGGAAGGTCCCTAGGAAGGAAGGAGGAAGCTAATAAGTAAATGCACAGACCTCATGGGGAGTCTAAAAATTATAGTGAGTAATCAAGGAAGCCTTGTAGATTGTAGGAAGTTCACTAGTTGAGGTTGAGTGACATACAGATCTTCTTGCTTGGAGCTGAGCCTTCCCAGATAGGACAATTTGGACCTTCATTTACCACCCAGAAAGAATATATAAAAGCTGGAGGCACATCCTGAGATCTACTAACTCTTTGCCCAAGGCTGGTTTTGAGGACCCTAAGACCTCGGCCCAATTGCTGGGCTGGTTTAGGTCCAAAGGAAGGGCCTTTCCACACAGCCATATAACCCAGAATATCAAGACAGAAAGTCCCACAATATAGATATTGAATTGGGTTATCTGAGTCCACACTGCCATATAATCCAGCTCAAAGCAGATAATGTGAGATTTTATTCAGCTGTGTGGAAGGGGCCTATTAAGCAAATCGGACACTGACCTCCAATTTATTTCCTGGTTTTAAACCTTTTAAGCTAAAAGCATGGCAAAAATATTTCTTAATTTCATATCACATTATAGTTGTTACATAACTTGAAAAATTGATTATGCTCATCAATACTTTTTATGGTGGCTGTTAGACCCAATGCTAGGTCACATATGATCACAGTCCTATGTACAAACTATTGTTCAACACGTCAGGAGAGAATATGGCCATAGAGCCCAAAAAACCTACAACAACCCAGTTATTCCTGCCGTGAAAGCCTTTGACATGTTGTTGCTGAGTGCCATGAACAAAAAAGGTTAAGAACCTCTGATTTACCATGAAATCATGAAGTTTTGGGTCTACATAAAATATAAATTGGCTTTCTGGTGCAACGTCTGTTTGAAAGGGCAGTACATGTCAGAGAACAAGCTTGAAATTGAGAGTTTCCTAGCATTGCTAGATTGATAATTGAACCAGGCTCCTGAATTTCAATAGGTGCTGCTTATCATGCAACCAGGTAACTAGCAACACTTGTTGAAAATCTCGAATATTTTATTTTAAACACATAAGTAAAACAGTTAAAGAGGGGGAACAATTTAGAGATTATAGAAACGTAGGAAATTGAGAAAAATGCGAGAGTTACTAGAAAAGAGGCAAGAAAGAAAAAAAAGAGAGAGAAAGGGGGGGGGGGAGGAGGGGGATTTAAAAGTTTTGTGACTTCCATTCTTCTTCGATTCATCATCCTGTCTTCATTGTACTACTGATTTACAGGGTTTTTTTAATGTTTCATTGTCAATTCCATTTGTACTATTCTTTTTACTTTGCATCTGGTTCATCCTCCATCCTTGTTAACCATTGTCCATCTCTATTTATTCTATACAAGGGAGTAAACTTCAAAGTTCTTTCTCTATATATTCTTGTAAAGCTTCCCAGTTTGTTTTGTTAACTCCTTTCCCATCATTCCTTTTCAGCCAGGTTAATTCATCCATATCTTTTATGTCCATAATTTTTGTAGCCATTGAAGTCTTGTAGGAATTATGTCTTCTTTCCAATATCTTGCAAAAACCATTATTGCAGCCGTCGTTAAAAATATAAATAGTTTTTGTGTATTTTCATGACCAAAAATTTCTTCATCCAACATACCTAATAAGTAAAACTCTGGTTTCATTGGAAAAACCAGGTTTAGAATTTGTTTACATTCCTTATGTATCATTTGCCAGTATTCTTTTGTTTTGTGATAGAAGGATCCCTCGTGAGTTTTACATTTCCAACATTTGTTATCTATATTTTTATACATTAAATTTAACTTTTTTGGAGTTATATACCATCGATGGAGCATCTTAAGCCTATTTTCTTTAAGGGCTGAGGCGTATGTACATTTTAATCTCTAGTCCATATTTGTTCCCATTCATTTAGTCTTATTGATCTTCCCACATTTTGTGCCCATTTAATCATTGAGTGTTTTATTTCTTCTTTTTCAGTTGCCCAGCTTAACAACATATTATAGGTTTTCGTAATAACTTTTTTATCACTTATTAAAATTTTGTCCCAAATCTCTTCTTGTCCACTGAACCCCACTTTCTTATCCATATTGAAGGAGTCCTTGATCTGGTAATAGTGTAGCCAAGAAATATTTTTATATTGTCATGTAATATCTTCATAACTTTTTAGCCCATAATTACCATCTCTTTTTTTCCCCCACTAGGTCTCTATATTTTGGCCATATTGTCCACCCTAGTAGTCTTCTTTGGTTTGCCTCCAGCGGCGAGATCCATAAGGGGTTTTTCATATACAGTACATATCCTTTTTGTATCTCTCCCAAATCTTAATTTGGGAGGATCGGATGAAATGATTTCCAAAGTTTTTCTCCTTTAAAAAATCTCTAGTTTAAACAACCATTGAAGATGCCTTGTTTCTGTAAACGAAGCTCCCAATGGCATTTCATCTCCAACCCATGGTGTGTAGCCAAACTTCAGCCTTCACATTGCCTTAAATAAGTCCAGGTAATCCCCACACATCTACAGTTAAACAGAAAAAGATTTTGTGGCGCAATGCAGCCTTGTATACCTTTCCCTGAAAGTAAATCAGTACTGCTTACTGCTTAATAGGCATGCACAGTATTTTGTCATTAAATATCCAGTCTCTTTTGGACAGAAAGAGGACACTAGAAAAACAGTAAGTCAGAGAAAGAGAGAGAAAAAAATGAAAATTCTTATCTGTAGCCATAAATTGATTCTCCTCTTCTTTCAGTGTTTCATATTTCGCTTTTGCTAAGGAGGAATGCAGCAGCAGCAGAAGATTCTACACAAAATTATATTACACCCAGGCAAAAAGAGTTAGCTACTGGAGAAGGAAGGTGGGGAATGCATTTCCCAGGAAGAGTATAGTACAGGCAGTCCCCTAGTTACAAACACATGATTTACTAATGACTCATAGTTAAGAACAGGAGTGAAGCAACAGGAAGTGAGAGAAATCTACCTTTTGGAAAGGAAGTTAACTCCTGGAGGGGTTATGATGGGGGAAAGGTGCTCCACCAAAGCTTTATCAGTAATCCTCCCCCCCCCCCACAAGCCTTTTAAAAAATCCAATTATTACAGGGACAGAAAGTGAGGTGAAATCTTTTGAACAGGGGTACAGACAGGAAAAAAACACCACAGGGCTGTAAACTATTCCCTATGCTATCGAAAGTACTGTATATACTCGAGTATAAGCCTAGTTTTTCAGCCCCTTTTTTGGCTGAAAGAGTCCTCCCTCCACTTATACTCAGGTGAGGGTTCTAGCGGGAAGGCGTGGGGCTGAAATAAGGGCTTCTTTCAGCCCCACGCCTTCTAGCCAGGACCCTCCCCTCTCCACACGGAAACTCGACTTTCCTTTTTCTCCTCCTCTCTTGTGCAGCACGCACCTTCCTCTCTCCTCTCTTAGCACCAGTCTTTCCCATTTTTCTTCATTCATATACAAACAGCATTTTCCCCAAAATGTATAGTTAAGATAAACTATGGTGATTATTGGAAGGATTATTGGAAGGATAAACACAGGTTAGAATAATGGTTTAATCAGAGTTGGGCAGTCTTAGCTTAAGTTACAGTTTTGTGTAAATATTCAAAAACTTTTATCCTACTGATGCCTCAATTAACGTAATTTTATTGGTATCTATTTTTATTTTGAAATTTACTAATAGCTGCTGCATTTCCCACCTGCGGCTTATACTCGAGTCAATATGTTTTCCCAGTTTTTTTGTGGTAAAATTAGGTATTTCGACTTATATTTGGGTCAGTTTATACTCGAGTATATACAGTGTGTGTGTGTGTGTGTGTGTGTGTGTGCCTTCGCACGCGCGTGCGCGTATGTGTATATGGCTGGAGTTAAACTTAAAAAGGTACCTGTTCTGACTTACATACAAATTCAACAAACCTACAGAACCTATTTTGTTCATAACTTGGGGACTGCTTGTATTGTGATATGTGTCCCTCATGATCTAATGTATTTTAAGATAGTTTGGTTTTATATATGCAATTCAGTATCATTAACCCGATAACAAACTTGCTCTCATAAAACTGAGGTTGTTGACTACAAGAGAACACATCTCTATCCTGAGATTGATTTTAAAATATCCTTGAGTTTACTAACATTATTTAGGGAATGTTTGGGTTCCTTTCTTTATCCCTTAATCTTGCACCTGAAGAACAGAAGGAAAGATGGTTCCCATGTCTTTCTACCTATTCCTCTTATGCCTTAAATATTACAAACATATTCTTGTAATGTTCTGTTCCCCTTTTGGTCTGCCCTACAGCAGTGGTTCCCAATCTTTTCTTGACCAGGTACCACTTTGGCCAGGGACCCCTTTGACCAGGGACCACTCTCGAAAGTCAGTAACAAAAGAGTTACAAATCAGTTTTTGGTCAACTTTTGATTTGGTTTGGTTATTTGGGGGGCTGAGTCAGAAAATTGCATTGGGTAGACCACATCCACTCTAGTTTCTGATACAGAACATATGCCATCCAGTAGTCGCCATCTGCTTACCCACAGTAAACCATATTTGATAATCTAGAGCTGCAGACCTTATTTTAGGTCTCATGGCCCACAGGTTGGGAACCACTGCCTTAGAGGATCTTTTACTGGACATTGGCAGAATAGTTATATATATCTCACAATACAGACCTCAAAATGTCAACTTTGGGCTAAATCTAGGTGACAGTATACCCATTGACTAAGTAGCTGAATGGTAGGTGGACACTTTTGTAAGTAACTACTTTAGTTAAGAGCTGGATTTCTCCCTTTGTGTTTAATGGGCTTCATTTCCAGGAACACATATGTTACAATTGAATGGTCATAATAACAACGAGCAAATTCACTTCTAATTCTGACATTTTGTAGTACATCCTGCTTAAGACTAGACATGAGAATACGTCTCCCTCTAAAACAGAAAAAGGACACTTTAAAATGTGACAGTATTAGATGGTATTACAATGCCTGCAGCACAGATATGTAAGACACACATAAGCCTTGCGGATTATTGGACTACTTGAAATAAGGAATTCAGTTTTAACTGTGAATATTTTAAAAAGTTTTGAAGCAAATTCAAAGTTTTGAAGAGGGAATACTAAAGCCATTTGATAAAATAGAATATGTTTTACAGGGTAATATATAATGCTTGTTTTATGTCTTCCAACACTACTCTCATAGCAGCTGCTCTCTGCTCTTGTTTTCAGTTCAGTCAAGGGAAGATGGGAGGTGTAGCAACATATGCAGACTCACTTGTGGCGAGGGATTATTTTAGACAACAAGGTTTTACAAAGTTTTGAAAAATTACTTTATGGACGATAGCTCCCAGAATCCTTCAGCCTTCATGGTTACCAACAATACCATCTGGGGATTCCAAAACTAAACTTTCTGACCTATGTTTTTCCCCCATAGAAGATTCATTTATTTCAAATTTAGTTTTGTATTAGTGTGTATGATACAAGCTAAGGGAAATGTGTATTCCCTGAAGCAACTCTGTTTAGAGACCTCATCACATGGGGTGACTTTAGCTTTCTATGATACTTTTGCCCCATCTAATGGATGGAGCCCCATGCCGGACATTGTGTGACATCTGTCAGAGGCTACGCCCCCATCCAGGGTGAAAGCAGTACTGGATGCTTTCCTCTCAGCACAGGGGAACTCACCAGAAGAGTGACACTTTCCCCATATGATGGGAAAGCATTGCAAAGAGGGAGCTCCGTGTGGGGTGACAGATTTGCCCTGCTGCCCCTCTTTTTCTTCCTGGATGCCAGGCAAAGCGAGACGTCCATAGTCTAATTTAGTGTGCAGACTATATGTTTGCCTTCCAGTGGCCAATTACTATAAAACAATGCACAGTAAATGGAAAATATGTAGACGAGAACACATATGCACTACAGCAATAGACATATTTCACCACTTTTTGTAATAACTTGCCTGATTTTGCTCTGCATCATGGGAAGCTTGTCTGGTGTTTTACCCACACTATACGCCATATGGCCCTCATATTTATAAGGGATACATTAATGGACTTCATGTGGATATGTGAAACCATGGATAATATTATACTCTATTGAAATGAAGGACTTCTGGCCCAAGAATATCATAGTGTCACACTGGAGAACCTAGAAAATGCCTTATGAGGACTTTGTCACATGTAGATACGTGAAATTGTGGACATGAGTCCCATGGATATGGGATTATATTGTAACTTAGTGAATTAGCACATCCCCTCTTTTGCTTGAACCTCATTCTGTCAGGTGACTGTGTGACTTTCTTCTCTTTCTCATAGCATTCCAGACAGGAAAAAATCTACAATAGCAAGCCATCAGCCTAGCTTTTAGTCTCTCAAATAGCTACTGGCCAGCAGGAAGTGGCCAAAATGTGGCTATTGAGATAGCGTAGTGGCTGATGCTGTTCAATGCAGCAGCAGCTGTCAGAGGAATCAACCAGGCAAGCAGTTGCCATAAACAATGCCATGACACTGGCTGGCTCACATCAATATGATCTGGGTGAGAGAGTGGAGAGCAGCTACACAGAAATGGATGGTGGCAATATGAGCTTGGTAGAAAGCCAATGGGCCACAGGGCAATGAAGCAAACCAAATAGCATATGGGCAGACAGCTGTAGCAGCCCAGAGAGCAAGCAGGGTCCTTGTCTTGATCATCTACACTTTGCAATTTGCCACCTGGGACCAAGGCCTCAGTCCAACTCTGAGAAAAGGAGGGTTACCTGGATGCTTTCTTTTTTGCTTGTGTGTCTTGTTGCCTTTCCATAGCTCTTTTCGGTGTTTCTGGCTGCTTGCACTCCACGTAATATTCTTTGGCATGGTTAAAATGCTTCTTCATCTCTTCCAAGGCTCTTGTTCCCACTGTTGTTGGCAGTCAGCCACTTTGCATTTGTCGGCCACAAATGATGGTTGCTTAGAATGGTGTCTCCTACAGGTGCATCATAAATAATGGACTGCGTCTTGGCATGCAAATGCAAATCCACAGCAATATATGGAGTGGAAGTTAATACATGAACATAGATTAAAAAAAAGTTCAGGGCACTCTACATCAATTTGTATTTGCCTTGGATATAAAAACAAAAGCCAACACATACAGTAGAGAGTGTTGTTTTGAGAGAAACGTTTGTATGCAAACTGCCACAAAATAATAAATCAGGGAGACAAATTCTAGCTTAAGGTGCTTTTAGATTGGGCAATAGTCCTTTTGGTTTCCTCATTATAAAACATTGAACTACATTTCCACAGGCATTAAAGTTTTCAGGTAAATATATAGTGTTCCCTCACTTATTGCTGGGGTTAGGCTCCAGGACCTCCCGCGATAAGTGAAAAACCGTGATGTAGGGATACTCCGAGCGCATTGCCCTTATGTACCATCTAGGATGTTAAGATCATCTGGGGAGGCCCTGCTCTCGACTCCGTCTGCATCACAAATGAGTTTGGCGAGGACGAGGGACAGGGCCTTCTCAGCGGTGGCCCCTCGGCTGTGGAACGCCCTTCCCGGGGACATTAGATCAGCTCCCCTCGCTCTTGGCCTTCCGAAAAAAGGTCAAAACTTGGCTGTTTGAGCAGGTGTTCGAAAAGGCAGTGTAACTGACATAGGATTGGAACGACTGGACTACGATATTGGATTTTGTTTTATTTGGAGACTAAATGTTGTTTTTATTATTGTCTTGTTTTATTTTATTGCTAATGTTTTAACTGTTTTAAGTGATGTTTTCAGGATGTTGTTGGCATTCAATTTATTGCCTTGTAAACCGCCCCGAGTCGCCTTCGGGCTGAGAGGGTGCAGTATACAAATGTGCTAAATAAATAAATAAAATACTCTATTTATTTTAATATTTATACATTGTTTTAATAGTTATACACTATTTTAAGTCTTTATAAACTTTAAAGTGGAGGAAAGGAAGGAAAGGCCCTTCAAGGTTAGAGGGAGGGAGGACTGAGGAGGGAAAGTGCCTTAGAGAGCGGCGATGGCAAAACCCCACAAAACAGTGAAAATACCATGATATATATTTTAAATTAATATTTTTTTAAATCCAAGAAACAGTGGTCCACAATAAGTGAACCGTGAAGTAGCGAGGGAACACTGTATTTCTTTTTTTGTCCCGACTTTTGTCCCTTTTTGAAATCAACATGACACTGAGACTGTAATTGTATGTTTTTAATTGTTCATTTGTTATTATTTGGGGGGGGGGGTTGCCTTGTTGCTTGTGTTGTATTGAGGGCAGACACTGCCTGTGTAAACCGTCCCGAGTCGCCTTCGGGCTGAGAGGGGCGGTATAGAAACGTGACAAATAAATAAATAAATAAATCATTGTGATCCAGCCAAACTCTGTCCTGTGCAAAGCTAACTTTCCCTTCCTTAAGCAGAGAACTTTTGATTTTTCAGGAAGCCTCTGTACTGTTATATCTGGAAAAAGCTAGGGGTTGTATAGGTAAAACTTGCCAAATTTAGTCCAAATGAAAGAGTTTTTATCTTTGCTAAAAGTTGAAATATCAGAGTTCAGTCCTAGTCCATTAGCTTTTCTTGTTGGAGTTTCTTCTTAAAGCTTTGTACAGGGCAAAATTTGCCTGGATCTCAGTGGAAGTTACTTGGCTGCTGCTAATGGATTGCAAAATGTATTGCCTGTCTTTTACTGCTCTTTGTCCCAGGAGAATGGCTTCTGGCTGTATTGATATCCCTCAAGACCATCTTAGCTGATCTTAACTCATCTTAAGATCGCAGGTTCAAATCCGGGGAGAACACGGATGAGCTCCCTCTCTCAGCTCCAGCTCCTCATGCGGGCACATGAGAGAAGCTTCCCACAAGGATGGTAAAAACATCAAAACATCTAAGCGTCCCCTGGGCAATGTCCTTGCAGACGGCTAATTCTCTCACACCAGAAGCGACTTGCAGTTTCTCAAGTCGCTCCTGACACGACCAAAAAAACAAAAACAAAACTTAACTGACAACAGAAATAGCATCTGGGACAAAGCGTAGACTTTTGATTTTTAACATATTTGCCTGATGAAGAAGCCAGTGAAACTTCAGAAGCTTGTGTGATAGATTTGGTATATTTTTGTTAGCCCAATAAATATATAATTTTTTAATTTTGGATTTTCTTGTATTTTGCTACATGGCCAACATGGCTATCCCTGCATATGTTTCCAATAGAACTGGATGTAATGTCTAGAAAACCCAATGTTGGTCTGCACTGCGCTGCTTCTGCTGTTCCTTGTCATGACTTGCATGGTTTCTAATCTAATTTTAAATTATCTGATTTATTCATTTGATGAATATCTAAAGAGATCAAGTAAAATGATTCTATGCATGCACATTAGAAATAGAATATTTTAATTTTGGGGGGCAGAAACTAAAAGGTCAGATCTAGAATTGAAATCATGCAGCTCATGTTGGACTATAAGTCCCAGAAGACATAGCCATCATAGCCAATGTTGAGGAATGCTGGGAACTGCAGTTCAGTTACATGTGAGGGGCTGCATGACTCCGCTTCATCATTGCAGCAACAAATGACTGGGCTTTGCAAAAAGATGGCAGTGTCTGGCTGAGCAATCATGTCAACTATGCAAACTGCACAAGCGAGAAAATAAAAATTAACCCCTAATCAGTTTTTGTTGAATTACAAAATTATTAGTTTTCCTGGATTTTAACCAAGGTTCTTTAAAGTCTTTAGAATTGCAAGCCTAGTAGATTCAGCTTATAGGCTAATATTGACTCTCAGAGGCATTACTGGCTGTAATGTGATTGTAACATATGGCTAGTTAGTCAAATATATTTCAAGTGCAGTGAGCAGCTGTGGCTCTCCAAATTTTGTTGGCCATGGCTGTTTGGAGTTGCATGGGGAGGCTGTTGGCTTCTGGTTCAATGTGGAAGTGAAGCCTACTCTGGGTTTTGGTACAACATTTAAGGGAGATCTTCATGGTTCTCTACCCCAGCCCCCTAATACATAGAGCGCCTTTGACAGCTCATGTAAAGCCAGGTTTAAACCCCAAAAAAGATACACCTCCTTTCCAAGATGGGAGGCACCAGTCACAAATGGTTGGAACTGGCTTAAATAATGTACAGCATAACCTTACACTCTTAGGAGAGTTTGGAAGTCTGTGATACCAAAGGAGAACTGATCTCAGGTGCCCTTTCCTTCTACATATAGAGACAGCTCCTGGGGCTTCCATTAGTATTGGACAAGAGACCTTGGAGAAAGGTTTGTGGTATCAGTTTTGGCAGAACAGGAGAGACCCTTTGGACTTTCTTGCATGGTGCCTCTATTCCGTGGTAGTCACATAATCACAAGTAGTGAATACGCTAAAATAAGTGATATTGTGCCTTTCTTATTTAATGCACTTGTGGCACTTCAACAATCAATGGTGAAGCAATTATACTTTCACGTGCCCTCATAAGCTCTCCTTTCCACACTTTCATAAATCCTTATAACCTCTTCTTTCCATACTTCCATAGCTCCATAATTTTTTAAAAGAGCAATTTAGCAGTTTCAGTGACGACAGATAAAATAGGTAAATATAACTGCGACATATTATAGAAACAGAAAACAAGAGTTCAGGAATAATGAGGGGCCAAAGAAAGAGTGGGAGAGGAGGAGAATCCCACCCCCTGATGAAGGCATGTAGCCGGGGCTAGTTCAGCCCCCCCGAAATTCTCAGGGTGGTCCGTGAAAAGGCCTTACTGGTACATTATTTAAACGGTTATGTTTATTCATATCATGATCTGATCACCATGCTCATTATATCCCACATTAATGGGGTTATTGGGATAACAATACAAAAGGTTTGCTAGGGTAGATGCTCTTCCACCCAGTCTCAGCCCTCCCCAAACCAAACTCAGCCCCCCCCCCCCGAATCAAAATCCTGGCTACGGCCCTGCCCTGATGCAATTTTTCTGCTGAAATGCCAACACAGAAGCGGAACAAACTCATCACACAAGATAGATCATGAGAATGTTGAGGGATTGAAAGCTATTGATGGATTCTACCTGTCAATAGCACAGGATGAGTTAATCGCAAGAAGGAAGCAGATCAGCAATGGGATGCACATGGCATCATGTGATAGTGACCTTCACCAAAGGTCTCAGTCCAATTTCAATGTTTTTTGCCTACCACAAAGTCCTTTCATTCTACAGAATCCAAATTCCTCATTGGCTGTGTTTTAATCTGGATTGAGAATTTAGGCCAGCCCTGGAACTAGAAAGAGATTTCTTTTCTTTTCTTTTCTTTTTTTAAAAAGGAAGAGCAGCCAGCATTGCTTTTACATATCCTTAATCCACATGGCAAAAGTCTGGCACAAAGCATTGGATGCAAGTGCTCTGAGAGCATGTTATCTTTGGAATTGCTCTGTTAATTTGTTAGCAACTTATCAACAAACAGCTGATCTTCAGGGAAGCAGATACAAGGTATAGGGTGAAATGAGAGCATTTATCCCCCAAATTAGAATTTCCCCCCAATGAAATACGTCTTCAGTCCCCAAATTTCTACCACTGCAGAAAGTGAGACATTGAAAATTGTTCCCATCTAGAATTTTTGTATCTGCTGTGTTCACATTCTCTTTGTAACTTTATCTGCCCCTTTTCTTTGGATGCCTAACTGTTTTAAATGCACTGCTGAATTTTTAGTTTTTCAAATACTAGAAATGTGGAAACTGAAAGAAAATTTCATTGGGAAGGTAGATTTGTGTGTGTGTGTGTGTGTGTGTGTGGGGGGGGGGGGTAATGTCCTAATCCCCCCCCATAGCTACACATCTGATTTTATTCAACAATAACTATAGGAATAGCTGAGGTGTTTGTCATAACACCACATGGATCATCCTGAACAAGAGAGAGATTTGGAACACAAGATATCAGCGACCATATTGTTCATACCCCCAGGTGAATTTGTAATGTGGGAGATAAATTGGTTGGCAGGAAGTCCTGCTAGGGAAAGATGCTCTCTCTTGGCAGATTGCATGGCACCTTCATCAATCATTGGTTTCCAGCTGTTCTTACCCAAGGACAAAAATAATCCACAGCTATGGCGTCTGTTGTGGAATATAATTGGACCAGATGTGTTGCGCTACAAAGGTTATTGACCATTTTTGCCAAGGGCAGTCAAATTATTGAATTATTTGGTGCATCGGGAGACTTAGGAAAAGTCAAACAAACCTCACCGATTCCTGCTAAATTTTTTGGAAACAAAAACCTAAGGATTCAAAAGTAGATAATACAATTTACATAATTGGAGGGGGGTCAATTACTCTTTGAATATGTTTCATTGGTATCTGGTGGAGAGAAAGGCACTGGCAACTCCCCTCTGAGCAAATTCTGCCAAGAAAATCTTGTGGTATGTACTACGTACATCCAAAATGAGTTAAAGGCACACAACAACAAGAACAACAACAACTTTTAACTAGTTGAATCAGACTCACAAATATTAATGAATTTGCCTAGTACTTTATGTCCCTTAATAATATTTGAGACAGTAATTTTTGAAGTCATCAGTCAGTGCAGGTTGAGAGATTCCATCATCCTCAAAAGAAAGTCATAAAAATAAAAGAATTGTGTATATGTGCTTCCAGTTGGATATAAGAATAAAGTTATTATAAAGTTATTATTACTTACAAATACAGCAGGGGAAAAAGTTCCCAATATTATTTTATCACCAGGTCCTATATCCTGGCACATATTTCTTACATCAAGGAATTGAGAAGCAACAAAAGTGAAAACAAATTCTCTTTGCTGAAAGTCCCCGACATCCCTGAGATTGTGCAAACATCTGTATTTCATGACCTGCCTGAGATCAGCCATCTCTTGGGAAGACATCTATTGCTATGTTGTACCACCTCTGACTACAAATCAGAGATCAAACGTCTGGAATAATTCCACATACTTTAAAACAACAACATTGGCACACATTCAAAATAATTTGTCAGGACTGGGGCCAGGACTATTCTTTACAATATGTTGCATTGTTATTACAACCAGAGCAAATAAAAGTTCCCCTTTGAATTTAAAATCCTAGAATCAGCCAGCCTGTGCAGACACCCTCCCTTTTTTTAATAACACATGTAGCAACAATGGACCTTATCACACAATAAAATACCCCATCTCTGACACCGTTTACATACTGGTTCCTTTGGGACCCATCACATGATGCATGGTTGTTTTTGTAGGTAATCCATAGAAACCCATAGACCAGGAGTCGGGAACCTTTTTGCCTCAGAGAGCCATAAAAGCAAAATATTAAAAAAATTATTTCAGTGAGAGTCATATAATATATAGTTTAAGACTGAATTCAACTAAATGTGAGTATACATACTATGAGAAAAGGATTTCCCCGGCAGAATGACGGGACACTTCAGACCTGGCCCTGCAAAAGGCATGCTCAGGACTCTGGGAAGGAAGACGGAAGGAAGGGGGAAAGAAAGACAGAGGAAATAAAGGAGGGAGGGGGAGAGGAAGAAAGAAAAGAAGAACAAACTATAGAAAAGGAAGAAAAGAAAAGCAGGAGAGAGACGAGGGGAAAAGAAAGAAGGAAATGGGAAGAGAGGAAAGGAAAGGAAGTGAGGAAAAAGTAAAATAATGAAGGCGAAGAGGGTGCAGGGCCCCGAGAGCAGCGGGGGATGAGGAAGAGACGGCGATGGCGGCGCGGAAGCGGCAGTTGCAGCGCATTTGCATCACTCCTCCCCACTGCATCTGGCTCCCGAGCCATAGGTTCCCTACCCCTGCCATAGACAAAGGATTTGCAGACAATACCTTTTGTAAAATGGGATCCCAATCATCTTCACTTGTCCTTTATTTTTCCATGCCCATCAGAGGTGCATGCGATGGTACACCTGTTTGATGGTTGTCAGAAGCTCTCCCTCTATTAATATATTTTAAGTTTCCCGTTGAAATAAGTGGATTAACAGATCATGTTGCATAACTAGATGTGGTTTACCCTATTGTGGGTTTCCCATTGATGAAGTGGTTTATCAGATCACTGGGTTTCTCATAGAAAGAAATGATTTGACAGAATGTGGGTTTCCTGTTGAAAGACGTGATTTAAAGATACATGATCTGCGTTTCCCTTTTATTGTTGTTGTTTTTTAAATAGAGCTGCATATCTCTACAGGACCAAAAATATGTTTTTACATTTCTCCATTTGGAAAGAGGTCAGGACATTGTGTGATTGTGCAAGATCTGTCCCAGGGGCAGTCCTACAAGGTAGGCCAAGTAGGCGGCTGCCTAGGGCGCCATCTGGGAAAGGGGCGCCATCCTGGCTGCATGGGGCACTATCCTGGCCCTGCCGATGTTCCTCAGGCAGCGCCGCAGCTGCCTGCTTTTGGGCCCCGGCCTTGTGTGTTCCGACACTGCTTCTGGGCATGCGCGGAGGTTTTCGCGCAGGCGCAGTTGCTCCAGAACTGAAGTTGAGCGCAGGAGCAACTGCACATCCGCAAAAACCTCCATGCATGCCCAGTAGCTCCCTTGCGCAGAAGCCTGTAAGCAAAGCACTCCCTATCGGGCAGGCAGGGAGTGCTTCCCTTCTCCTTTTGTCTCCGCCGCGCGCTTGTTTGCAGGGAAGGAGAAGAGAATCAGTGAAGGAAGTGTAAGTGAAGGAATGAATGAAGGGCTTTCCTCCTCCTCCTCTGTGACCTCTTCTCTCCCTCCTTCCTTTCTTCGGCTCTATTTCTGTCTAGACCTGAGGGCCCTGAGGTTATGAGGAGTTGTGGGAGTTGGAGTCCAAAACACCTGGAGGGAGGGAGGGCCCAAGTTTGCCCAGGCCGCGCTGCCTGTATTCGACCTCATTTGAACATTTTGGCTGTTTTTCTATTTACATTTACATTGGGATCCTAATTTTGGACTTATGGCAGACTCCTATGAATTATGAGACGGGTGGTAGGTAATATATTCTGATTTTGATGCATTTGTATTGCATTTCTTGCTGATTATTATACAGTTCTGCTTAATATTGTCATACAATATAATAAAAATACAATATAACAATAGAATAATGATATATTTTATATTACATGTAATATTACAAACAATATTGTTGTATAGTGGTATTGTACAAAATAGTAATATATAATATTTTATTTTACTTTATTTTGGGTTATTTGAGTTTTATAGGAGTAATGAAAATATTTAGTAGAGGATAATTTCATTTAAATAAATAATTTTATTTATTATTTTATAATAATATAATAGAATGTTATATTGTATTATAATGTCAATATATTATAATATAATTATATTGTAATGTAGTATAATATAATTATGATATAATATAGTATGAGTATGGTATAATATATTGTATATACATTGATACAATATAATACTACTAATGGTATTGTGATATTATAATTGTATATTTGTTTTACATAGGGGGGGCAAAATAATGTTTTTTTGGGGGGCGCCAAAATAATGTTCGCCTACCATTTAAAATTACCTTAGACCACCCCTGATCTGTCCCCACAAAAAGAAAGAAGACAGTGACAGGGAACATCTGGCGGAATTGGAGGACTCATCCTTCTGTTGTGTGTTAAATCAAAGGTGCATTATTTTATGTGGAAAGGACAGATCCCAATGTGATGGGGTAGGTGTGTATCCGGTGTGTAACAAGTCATCATTGAGCCTTCTTAAAACATGAGTTGCTTACTTAAAAGATGTTTTGTCCAGTGTGTGTGATAAGATCCAGTGTTAGTTTTTGCTGAAGAATGCTTTTTTATGCAAAATACAATGTTTTTGAAGAGAAAAAAACCCTATAAAAAGTCCATAGTTATTCTCCAAGCTAGGAAGTTAGTTGAGTTAGGAAACAACTCATTTTATGACTAGTTACTTTAGTAGAATTCCATAGTATTGAGCCATAGCCATCAAAGTAGTTTCAAACTGCATTAATTTCACAGTGCATATCCATCCTGGGTGTTTGTTTTGTTGTTGCATGCTTTCAAGTTATTTCCACCTTGTGGCAACCCTAAGGCAAACCTATCATGAGGTTTTCTGAGATTTACGTTCAACTGGAAAGGTAAACTGTAGTTGCCTCCAGAATTTTCTTATTAAGCATGTTCGAACAGCAAAATGGAGAGGAACATGGGAGAGGAGATGTGCCTGCTTTATCACTGTAATTATTCTGGCTTGCCTTAGAAAGTTTCCAAGTGGAGTTCTAGTTTCAAGTTTCAAGTTTAGCCAGGTTCCTGTTCTGTGTATTTCAATATCCATGCTGTCTTGTTCTTTTGGATGTTGCATCCTTGGATCTTGTGTGTTTACCTTTGTACCTTGAAGTTCATGGACTGTCTGTTAGCTTTGGGAGTATGCTGTTTTGGACTATACTGTTTCCGCCATTTTTACTGCTTTGCTTAAATATATCCTTCAATAAACTGCTTTCTGATTTTACTGAACTGGTGTGGTGTTTAAGGATAGAGGGGTTCCTGCTCTGGGACACAACACACGAGAGTGTTAAGTCTTCCCTCTGGTATGCAAGGCTTATATATACATATACATGTACGTGTGTGTGTGTATGGTTTGAATTGGACTTAAAATGTACCTGTTCTGACTTATATGCAAATTCAGCTTAAGAACAAGATGACTTGGGGACTGCCTGTAGAGGAAGAAGCCATATTGGCAATCTGCTGAGCTGCTGAGCTGGACTTTGATAGAACAGTTTAAAAAGAAGATAGCATATCAGATAATAGCTGAAAAGCAATAAAGGCAGAAAAGAACAGGCCCTTTAGGATAAGGCCTTTGGGGAAAAGAGTCAAAGAAGAGATTATACCAGCTTCTTTCAAGAGTACACAAAAGACTGAAGGAAAGGAGCCAGGCCAATACCGTTAGCAAATCTTCGGGGGGGTCTCAGGAAGAGGTGGGGCTGGTGAGGGGAAGAAATGACTGAGCCTCCCAGTGAAGCAGCCTGGTAGTTCTGGCACTCCATCCAGCAGGTGAAAAGAATGAAAAATAATATACCCTGATGCCAGCCCATGCTGAAGTGAAAGGGCTGTCAATAAAATCAGGTTAGAGCTTGAGTGACAGCTGACAAGTATGCCAGTTAAAAAGAAACCAGTCAAAGAGCTTAGGTCAACTGTGCAAAAATACCAGACGATCAATAACTTAATGCAAATTTTTGCTAAGAAAGCTTCATGCTGGTTAGAGAGTTTGTTCTAAATCGGAAAGGGCAACGTTAAAGGGATTTTGTGCTCCAAGGGTGTTCTGCATCCCATCATTTATATTTAGTACCATTCAGATGACTAGGTGCATTGAAAGCAGAAAGCACAGCCTCCAAATAAAAAAGGGAATAATTCCCAAGTCATCCCATTAATTTTACCTTTGTGGGCTGCTGCTGATATATTTTGTAAGTGGATTGCCAAAAGGCATAATGCTTCCCTCTCCTTCATTCCCATTTCCTGCCAGGAAAATATAAAGTGGAGAAAATAAAATGGAAGTAAGAAGAACTACATGATTAAGTGTAGCTTTAGGGACCTCTTCAAATGGGGCTAAATTTGGTGGCATGCGCTGATTTAGCCCCCGTCACCCACCAGCTCCCATCAGTTGATGCCGGCGCAGCTCTGTAGGTTAAGGAGGGTGGAGCTGGTGTATGACACCACCACAGCAACACTGGAGTCTTCCCGTGTTGCTCTTGGGCGCAATGGGGTGAAGCCACATGCTCCACGCACACTCAATGCTTCATTCCATGTGATCGCCTTCAGTTGGGGTGTGGGGCGCCGGATTACCCACACCTCCAGTGAAGCGAAGTGACACTGGTGGCCACGTGACAAGGTTGTCAGTGTCACTACTACTCTGTCTTCTATGCATTTATGTAAGGGAGATTGAAATGGATTAATAGCACATTTACCTTTCTTGGAGAAAGTACCAGGTTCAACTCCTTGCTCTTACCTCCCACTGAACACATCAGATAGCTGATTGTAGGAAGGCTAAATGTGGAGTGGAGAATTATGACAAGCAGGAAGGTGTCCAGAGAAGGGTAACTAAAATGATCAAAGATCTGAAGATCATACCCTATGAGGAGTGTCTTAGAGAGCTGGGCATGTTTAGCCTGAAGATGAGAAGGTTGAGAGGAGACATGATAGACATGTATAAATATGTGAAAGGATGTCATAAAGAAGATGGAGGAGGCTTGTTTCCTGCTGCCCTGGAAACTTGGACTAGGAGCAATGGATTCAAATGACAGGAAAGGTGATTCCACCTGAACATTAGGAAGAACTGCCTAACTGTAGGAGCTGTTCAGCAGTGGAACTCTGTGACTTGTAGTCTGCTGGAAGCTCCTTCCTTGGAGATGTTAAACAGAGGCTAGATGGCCATCTGTCAGGGATGCTTTGATTGTGCTTTTCCTAAATGGCAGGGGTTTGACTAAATGGCCCATGTGGTCTCTTCCAACTCTATGATTCTATGATTCTACCAGTCGGAAGATAAAATATTGCAGAAGTGGTTGGTAGCTAGTCACTATGTCTATAGCCTGCTGAATCTGCTCTTGCTTTTAATCCAAACTTGGAAAGACCCATCTCCTACCCTCTAAATTGATTCAGCTTCTGTAACATTCAGACTAAAAATCGGGGCAGGTTTGCTACCCTCAGACATATTACGCTCTGTGGCATTGGATAAAACAGATAAACAGGAAAACCAAAATAGAAATAGAAAAATATAACGAATTAGAAAAAAAGATGATATTAAGATGGTACAGAACTCCTGAGCAAGTGGCTTATATGGTAAAAGGAAGGAATTCTAAGTGTTGGCACTGTAATAAAGAAAAAGGTACTTATTCACATATGTGGTGGGAGTGTTCTGAAATAAAAAAATTCTGGCAAATGATACAAGGAAAAATACAAGAGATATTCCAGATAAATATTCAAATTAACAATGATTTGCTACTATGGGGAGTGTTGGACCATCCAAGTATAAAAACCAAATTTCAGGAGTTATTTAAGGTAACAATAAGAGCAGCCCATGCGGTGATTGCTAAAGGATGAAAAGACAAAACGAAATGGACATTAAGTAACTGGAATGATTATATGTATGATCAAGTGTTATTAGATATTATGGGAATTAGGACTAATCAAGCAACAAGAACAGACAAACAAAAGGACATCACAGATAGATGGAAGATCTATTTCAACTGGGTGAAAAATGGAGGAGCCAACATTCACATCATACAAAAAACACAAAGACTTTACCAGTGGCTGGATCTGCAAGATTCATAGAAATATACTGTGGTGGAGGGAGGGAGGGAGAGGGAGGGAGGGGGAGGGAGAGAGGGAGGGGGAGAAAAATGTAATCTATACCAATGTAATGTACTATAATATTTTTATTATTTGTTAAAAAAATGAAGTAAAAAAACCAAAACAAAACAGGAAAACCAAGTAAAGCGAGCTTGTAATACCAAAAGGATAATGCTTCATGTGATGGGACCATTTCATACCTGAGAACCAGTATGGTACCGTAGATTGAATGTTGGACTAAGACTCCAGGATAACAGGGTTCAAAGCCCTACTTAGCCATGGAAACCCACTGCGTGATCACTAGGTACACTCTCCCAGCCTCAGAGAAAGGCAATGGCAAATCTCTTCTGAAAAAATGTTGGCAGGACAACCTATGATGGGAGCTGGCATAAGTCAGCTTGAAGGCACACAACAACAAACACTTTTGACAGGGATCTGCATCCAAGAGAATTTGCACAATACTCATATTTTCAAGCATGGTTTCCTCTCATTCATTTCATACATCTACCTACTGGAAATATGTTTCTTTGAATAAAGATGCATCTGGTAGCTGCTTTCAAATTCTGTTCATGTAAAATAGGAGAGGGGTTGAAAATATAGAAGAACAGACTTCTGCTACAATTCCGTATACACTTAGGTAGGAAGAACTCCTGCTGCACACAATAGACCTTATCCCCGTCTAAACACATACAGGATTGTAGTGAAATGGGCTGCTTTTTGTATTCTGATTTGTATTCCCTGTTTTGATCTATATTTAAAAGGACAGCCAAGGAAAGAGGCTGATTCCACATCTATGAATTCAACCAACAACTCAAAAATATTATAGAAAAAAATCCAAAAAGCTACACACTGAGCACACTACACTGATGTATAGGCATACATTACTGTACCATTTCACACAACCTCAGGCTCTCTCGGTACTAATTTGAATTGTTTGCCATTTTATCTAAAGTGTCATCATGTAATGGGAGTTGAGCATCTACAGCTTTTGGTATCACGAGGGGTTCAGAAACAAACCCCAGTAGGTACTGAGGATCTATTATACATTCATTATAGTCAAAATGTCTAAATGCCAGTGAAATGTCAATGTTTCTGAATGTTATGTTTTAAGGCTGATTTATGTATCATCCTGCTGTGTGTTCATGGACAAATGAATAAGGAAGAAATTAAGGAAGTTTTGTTAAGGTCAAAATCCTCTCATCCCAAAAATGCATATTATCAACCACAAAAAGGAATGTGTCTCCTCTGGGGACTTCTATAATTCCTTGAAGAGGAGCTCCTAGATCAGATTCTCTCTGGCAACCCCTCTTTTCCAGTTTGACCTTTGTTAAGTGTGACAATGGGTGAGGAAGGATCTCTTGCCGGCAATGCATCCAATCAAGGTCCCTACCACTCCCCTAATGGGGACAGGAATTGGGATACACAACAGACAGCCACTCGCCTACTACTGTCCTTAATTGTTTGGTTTATTTGTCAGAGGGAGGAAGAAGCATCGGGCAACTTAAGATCTTCCGGAGGGGCCCTGCTCTTGATCGTGCCACTCTCACAAATGCGGTTGGTGGGGACAAGAGACGGGGCCTTCTCAGCAGTGGCTCCCGTCTGTGGAACTCCCTCCCTAAGAACACCAGGTTAGCCCCCTCTCTCCTGTCCTTTAGGAGACAACTAAAGACCTGGCGGTGAGCCCAGGTGTTTGACTAAAGGTATTGAGCATTGGATAATGGCAGCTGGACTTGAGTATTGTGACATGATGATATTGGAATCATTGGCTGGACTCTGGTTTTAGCGGTATGTTAATGTGACAGTTAGGCTAATGATTTTTTATTGATGATTTTATAATGTTTTTCATACCAACTGTTTTTACTGAATGTATTCTTGTATAGCATCATTGATGCACATGTAAAGCCGCCCTGAGTCCCATTGTGGGAGAAGGGCGGGGTAGAAATAAAGCTAATAATAATAATAATAAGAAAACCATACAGGCAAAGCACAAGACTAGCTCTATAAAGATCCGTAGTGTGACATCAGGGTCCTGCTGCTTCTGTGGTAGTTATATGGCAGCTGATTGTTTGGACTCATTAGGAAAACACTGTTTTCAGTGAATAGAACATTTTATAGGTGTGAACCACACATTTCAGCAATGGAAAAGCTGAGGTTTCCTAAAAACTATAGTACTCATGTACCACTTTGCTCCATCACTAATGAGGTGATGCAGGGCCGTAGCCCGGATGTTGTTTCGGAGGGGCTGAGTTTGGTTCGGGGGCTGAGACTGGGTGGAAGAGGGTCTATCCTAGCAAATCTTTTGTATTGTTATCCCAATAACCCCATTAATGTGGGATATAATGAGCATGGTGATCAGATCATGATATGAATAAACATAACAGTTTAAATAATGTACCAGTAAGGCCTTTTCGCGGGCCACCCTGAGAATTTCGGGGGGCTGAAGCCCCTTAGCCCCCCGGGCTACATGCCTGAGGTGATGGAGGATAAGAAGTGTGTAAGAGGAGATGACGTGAACCTGAGATGAAGGAAAATAAGGAACAGACCAGGCAAGAGAAAGAGGGAATGGCATAGGGAAATTTTTAACTACCTGTCTTCTATTATGTTGCCCCATTAAAGGTGAACAGTTATCTCTGCAATCTCATCCATACTGTGTTCCTGTATCCCCCATCTGTCTACATCTCCTTTGGCACTGTAGTGCAAATTGTGGCATCTAGATAGCTCCTATTTGCGGACTGGTTTCCATGTTATGATTGCCACCGAAAACATCAAAGGAATTTAAGGAAGGCACTGTTCTCCAGTGAGGAAAAGATATGCTGATAATGAAGATCAGAAGAAGATCTAGGTCTGATCAATACCCACAGAACAGGGGTCACGAAGCTCATTTTGCCTAGTTTTGGTTAGATTGGGACTCACTTTGACTCAGCAGTGCTGAAAAGCATGGGACATTGGTTGATAATCTGGCAGCATTTGTACACACGTGCTCCCTTCTTCTTCAGCATGTTTTCTTTTATGGGGGCGATTTGAGGAGACAACTGTTACTTCTGCTTTTGAATGGGCTGTCCTGTTAACAACTATTCATTGGAGCAGAGTCTTTTGTATCCACACAGTCTCATCTCTGAATCCAACAAAAGAGGTGAGTCTCTAAAGACTTCTATATATGTCATTTTCAGAGGCCCTTCAGTTCAGAAGTACATGGTTTCCAGGAGATTAAATGAATTAAAAATGGATGAACGTTCTGTACGAGATGTCTTGCAGTCAAGGATATTTAAGCAAATAAAAGAATGCTAGGGGTAAGGGGAGGAGAAGGAGAAAGAGAGGGGAAGAAAGGTTAGTTGCTAATGTTTTTATAATAGAGAGGGCTTTTGTAAGAGAGGGAAAAGAAAAGAATGGCAAGGCTCCAATATGTGCTTGTTAGAAAAGCGAAACCAAGAAAAATAAGATCTATGGCAGTTTCTTTGTGCCAACTACATAAAAGGAATCAGTGGAGAAATAAATACTTTTTAAAAACCCATGATATTGACAATATGAAAAATCACTGTAGAGTTTCCTCTGTGGCTGCTCACACATTTATGGAACTGCTTGCCAATGGAGGCTAACATTGACTTGCTCCTTATTGTCTTTTGGCAAAGACATTCTCCTGTTTTCTGGTAGGGCCAGAAAAGTAAATGATCTTACTTACCAGCTTTTAACAGGTTAGGTGCTATGTTTTCATTAATGCTCATGTATAGACATGATAGCCATGTATAAATAAATGAGGGGAAGTCATAGGGAGGGGGAGCAGGCTTGTTTTCTGCTGCCCTGGAGACTAGGATGCGGAACAATGGCTTCAAACTAAGGAAAGGAGATTCCACCTGAACATGAGGAAGAACTTCCTCACTGTGAGAGCTGTTCAGGAGTGGAACTCTCTTCCCTGGAGTGTGGTGGAGGCTGGAGTGTGGTTGGAGGATTTTAAACAGAGGCTGGATGGTCATTTGTCGGGGATGCTTTGAATATGATTTTCCTGCTTCTTGGCAGGGGGTTGGACTGGATGGCCCACAAGGTCTCTTTCAACTCTAGGATTCTATGATTCTCTGTTTTCAAATTGCGTTTTAGTGCTTTTATACATTTTTTCCCTTTTGATAGCATTTATTTATTTAGTAACAAACTTTCTCGAGTTGCATTCTTGAGAGAAAGCTAGGATCACAAGGCAGAATCTAAGAATTATATAGTCAGAAAAGACAACCGTTCATAGCACCAAGTATTATTTGCCAATAGTATAAATGGGACGTGTGAAGCACACAGTTTGGAAAAATTACATTTTAAGATTAGAACTGCAAGACTCACCTAATCAGTATGCCTGTGGTCCAGATGGCCTAGGGGTCTCTGGAAAGTCAATTTTTTTCCAGTCTCTGGAGGAGCTGGCTTTAAAGGTAAAGGTTTTTCCTGACATTAAGTCTAGTCACATCCCATTCTGGGAGATGGTGCTTATCTCAATTTCTAAGCCAAAGAGCCGGCGTTGTCTGTCGATGCCTCCAAGGTCATGTGGCTAGCATGACTGCATGGAGTGCCATTACCTTCCCACAGAAGCGGTACCTATTGATCTACTCACACTTGAATGTTTTCAAACTGCTAGATTGGCAGAAGTTGGGGCTAACAGCGGGAGCTCACCCCACTCCCTGGATTTGAACTGTCAACCTTTCAGTCAGCAAGTTCAGCAGCTCAGCAGTTTAACCTGCTGCGCCACCAGCAGGCCATGGAGCTGGCTTTATGAGTGGTCATATAGTGATAGTAGATGCAAAGAACAAAAGAGATAAGGCCAAGAGTAGGGAGTGCTACCCACAAAAAGGCTATATTTGATTAGGTCTAGGATTGTATCTACCCACCATCTTGGCCTATTTATATTAACAGAAAGAATATAATGTGAGGGGATTGCTGTGTAGGCCAGAGAAGGACACCCTTTGAAGGGCTTGCCATACTATTTCTCAGAAGAGAGTGGTTACATAGACAGCTGATTTTGAGTGTTGTGAAAGAGCACAAAAGTGCTTTCCCCTTTTTCTAGTTCCCTTTAATTTTCGAAAAGAAATATGACAGAAGGTCGAGGGGAATGATACCCTCAACGGAAGAATCGGAAATGTTTTTATTAGTCTCATGCATGTTTGTCTTTATTTCTTATCTTTGTGTTCTTTTATTGGAACTTAATAAAGAATATTTTTTTTAAAAAAGATGCCAGGTATTGGTTAGTTTGGAATCTGTAGTGACCAACACCTGTCATTCCAACACTTGGAGGAAGATTCTGCAAAATTAGATGATAGGAATTCTTTTTTCAGTACAGATTGAGTCTCCCTTCATCAAAATGCCTGGAACCAAAGCTTTTGGGGATTTTGAAATACCTACTGTATATCTGCACATACATAGTGAATGTGGATGTGAAGTGGTGGTGGAAGCAAGTCAAATGTCTAGCACCCACTAAGTTTTTCCTCTAGGAGCCTTCTCCTTCCAGGGCTCTTTGAGGAAAAACTCAGCCACCAGTGTATGTGTGACTAGCCCCCTTTCTACAAAGGTGTAAGTGGGGAGCTGTCAGCAAAAAAAGCTTTGATTTTTGGAGTATTTCAAATAAGGAAGGCTCAAGCTTATTTGATTTGAAGTTGTTGAAAGCAGAGAAAAGATGCTTCAAGGAACCAGGCAATAATGAAATGATAGTTGCCTCTATTTATCCCTAAAGTTCGTTTGTGAGGGGATAAATTTTGTAATTGAATTTTAGAGCCTGAAGCGACGTGGAGTGGAGAAATAAGACAGGAACAGTTATACCTTCTGGAAACAGTAAAGGAAACAATACTGAAGCAATGATTCAGAGTGAAAGAAGAGAAGGCAGGTTTGAATCTAGGCTTATGAAACAAAAAGGCTTTAAAAAGTGAAAAACAGCTGCTTAAAGGAATTAAAAAATTCCTTACAGGCAATTCTGTGCATTAAAAAAGAGAAAGATCGATGAATTGTCATTTAGTGAGAGAAAGGTCTGTCTCTGTCAAAAATTTGGGTCTGGGGGAAAAATTGTCAGTGCAGCAGATTTGTGCCCTAGAGCCAGGTTTCTGGCAGCTTGCTGGCGTGCTTTTATTTCAGGGGTGTTTTCATCGATTGCATGTTTCCCAGGTTTGAGCAAACCATGAGCCCCAAATACAACAGATTTATTCTGCTTCTCTTTCTTCTTTATGTACAGTATCCAACCTCACTTTTAGAAAGGATGTTGGACATTTTTTTGACATAATGCATTATTGGCACTTTATTAGTAATTTTCATGACTAATTCATTAATACATTACTTTTCTGCTTCTTTTGTATTTTTAAAGGTACATCCTTGTAGTACTTCAGAAATACATCTATGTCCTCAGATTGCATGATTTTAATAATGTGATTTAATGGTTATATTGCTTTTAATTTTTTGTTTTAATATATATGTTTATTTTATTGTCTGTTGATGCGGCATCAATTTGCTGTTGATTGTAAGGCCACCTTGAGTCCCTTTTGGGGTGAGAAATACAGTAATTAGATACATTTTGTTGTTGTTTATTTGTTCAGTCTCTTCTGACTCTTCGTGACCTCATGGACCAACCCACTGTCAGCCATGGCCACCCCATCTCAAAGTCAAGCCAGTCACTTTAAGGATACCATCCATCCATCTTGCCCTTGGTCTGCCCCTCTTCCTTTGAAGTCAAGACAGTCCCTTCAATACAGTAAATAAAGTAAATAAAAATAAAATTTACAGTTTACATTTAAAAGGCAATGAATTTTACATATAAGCCTTTTTTCTAAGACCTGGGATTGGGACTCCCCCTCCCAATAATAATTATATATCATGTCATTAGTGGTAATGTGTTGTTTTCACATGTTTTCAAAATGTATCTGTTATAGGTATCATGGGAAGTGATATTCCTTGCCATGGGGCTAAGTGATTGAGCTACCTATGCTCCAATTTTTTTTGGTTAGCCTATACCATACCTGCTGGGTCCCATATCAGTAAGATAGTTGATCTGCTCACTATTTTAGTCCAAATTATCCAATACATTGTTTTGAGAAGAAAATCGAGCATCTTGGATAGCTCCTTAATCACCAGTCTTTAACCCCCAACACCCTCAGTCTTTGATCCACAATCCTTAATCTGCCCCATCCCCACTATGGGTCACAATGATATTGACTTACCTAATACTGTTGTTGCAAGGATTGCAACTAGTGGATGAATATAAATTAAGATAAGCACCAGAAAATTATGATAATATTAATTTTAGTGTGATTATCATTCATATTAAGGTGTGTTCTCTGCAAGATTATAAAATATCGGTGTTAATTTTGGCAACCTTTGATCACTAGCACCACAAAGCTGTCTTCTCTTCTCTCAATCATTCTTTCCCTGCTTCATAGGTTCAGGCCATCAACTCCCCATCCCTTTGTCAGACTCTTTATGTCTTTTCTTTTTTAAAAAACAGTATTTCCCTCCCCCATTAACTGCTTTAATCCTTTCTCCCTTTGTTCTCTGACATCTGTAGATTTCCAGGTTTGTCATTCAGTCTGCTCCAATCTTTGTTGAAGTTGTTAACAATGCTGTTGGGTTACCTTGCAAATCGATGACAATAGTTTTGGGTCTCATTTCAGCCCTATTAACAAACTATTGCGAGTTTGGCTTTTTACAGGAACAAGATAAGGCCATCACATACAGTCGTGTCCTTGGTCTTGTGATGTTACTTGAGAAAATGAAAAGAGTGTGCTTTGAAAGCTTTTACTCTATGAAAGGTGATCACGGGTACAAATCAGTTCTTTTCATTCTCTTCTTCTTTGGTCTCACTGATGTATAATCTATAATAGGACTTACTAGCAAATACAATACTGTGATCTTTTGTGCAGACTCTAAACTGTGTTGCATTGCTAAACCCAGTTCTATAATAAAATCAGAAGGATAATGATGGGAGAGTGTTTTGGAGACTGGAGTTTTCTCTCCCCCCCCCCCCCTCTGTGAATGGTTCAACATTATTCTTAAGGAAATATCAAGGAACCCTTAAAAGTTGTGCTCCATTCTGAGACCAGGATAAAGTTCACAATGACTTCATCAAGTACTTGAGGTGCAACAAATTGAGGAGGTATCCTTGCACCTTGTATCCTTTTATATACACTTTCTTTTAAAAAGGGCATTTCTGTACCCCGAGCAGTGCTAAACTGACTGGGGCTAGGGTCCCATGCTGTGCATCTATCTTTTGAAGGCCCGAGAACAATTCACAGAAAAAGAATTTGAACAGATCTCACTCACATGAGGTGTGGTTCTCAGTATGTTGAGAAAGACCTTGAAGAAGATGTCTATCAATATCAGTGGCAGTGTTTTAAAGCACATCACAGATACTTAGCTTTTCCAGATTAAATTAGCACAGCCTCAAGGGCGCCACAATGTTGAATGCAGGCAGGGATGCAGTGTAATTGATATCTATCCATTTGAGGTAGACAGGTCTCATGGTGGCCAAGTTTTGTATAGTGAGATCAGCCTGCTTTTACAGTTTTAGACTAGACTAAATCAAGACCAGAATGTTGTTAGTGTCTGGAGTTACAGAATCAACTTGAACCTCTCTCCCTTATCAGGAGCAAAAGTATAAATCCTCAGAGAATGTGCAGGTGACCTTGGAAAATTTAGCAAAGGGAACAGCTATGTGAATTCTCAGAAAACATGTTTTGTGGTGGTAGGGGATTATTATATGCTTCAGACCCCAAATCATCTATGCCTAGTGCCGCTGATGTGCACTCTTTTGTGGCTTGCATCACAAAATGAATAAGGCTGTCCCATGTTAATTTACGTTCAGAGCATAAGTATGCACAGAGATCTTGTGGCACCTTTGAGACTAATGAAGTCAAGTCCCCAGGGCTGGATCAACTACACCCAAGAGTATTGAAGGAGCTAGTGGAAGTCATTTCGGAACCACTGGCAATCATCTTTGAGAATTCTTGGAGAACGGGAGAAGTCCCAGCAGGTTAGAGGAGGGCAAATGTGGCACCTATTTTCAAGAAGGGAAAAAAGTATGGCCTAAACAATTACTGTCCGGTCAGCCTCACATCGATACTGGGGAAGATTCTGGAAGAGATCATTAAGGAAGTGGTCTGCAAACTCTTAGAAACAAATGCGGTCATCGCTAATAGTCAACATGGATTTATCAAAAACAAGTCATGCCAGTAGAGCTACAAACTGGGTAGATGCCGGGAATGCTGTGGATGTAGTGCATTTGGATTTCAGAAAGGCTTTCAACAAGGTCCCCTATGACTTTCTGGCAAACAAACTAGTGAAATGTGGGCTAGGCAAAACTATGGTTAGATAAATCTATTATTGGTTAAGCGAACGAACCCAGAGGGTGCTCATCAATGCTTCCTCGTCATCCTGGAAAGAAGTGACGAGTGGAGTGCCACAGGGTTCCGTCCTGGGCCCGGTTCTGTTCAACATGCTTATTAATGACTTAGATGAAGGGCTAGAAGGCATGATTATCAAGTTTGCAGACAACACCAAATTGGGAGGGAGAGCCAATACTCCAGAAGACAGGATCAGAATTCAAAATGATCTGAACAGATTTGAGATGGGCCAAAACTAACAAAATGAAGTTCAACAGAGACAAGTGCAAGATACTCCACTTATGCAGAAAAAGTGAAATGCAAAGATACAGAATGGGGGATTCCTGGCTCGACAGCAGTACATGTGAAAAAGATCTTGGAATCCTTGTGGACAACAAGTTAAACATAAGCCAACAATGTCATGCAGCAGCTAAAAAGCCAATGGGAGTATAGTGTCTACTAGATCAGACCTGGGCAATTGCCGACCCTCCGGGTGTTTTGGACTTCAAATCCCAGAAATCCTAACAGCTGGTAAACTGGCTAGGATTTCTGGGAGTTGAAGTCCAAAACACCTGGAGGGCCGGTAATTTCCCACCCTGGTCTAGATCCAGGGAAGTCATGCTACCCCTATATTCTGCCTTGGTCAGACCACATCAGGAATGTGTCCAATTCTGGGCAACACAATTTAAGGAGGATGTTGACAAATGGGTCCAGAGAAGGATGCCTAAAATGATCAACGGTCTGGTGAACAAGCTGTATGAGGAGCGCCTTAAAAAGCTGGGCATGTTTCACATGCAGAAGAGGAGGTTGAGAGGAGACTCTAAGTCTGTGAGGGGAAGTCATAGGGAGGAGGTCACAAGCTTGTTTTCTGCTGCCCAGGAGACAAGGATGTGAAAGAATGGCTTCAAACTCTAGGAAAGGAGGTTCCATCTGAACATTAGGAAGAACTTCCTAACTGTGAGAGATGTTCAGGAGTGGAACTCTCTTCCCTGGAGTGTGGTGGAGGCTCCTTCTTTGGAAGCTGGATGGCCATTTGTCAGGGGTGCTTTGAATATGATTTTCCTGCTTCTTGGCAGGGGCTTGGACTGGATGGCCCATGAGGTCTCTTTCAACTCTATGATTCTATGAGAGAAAGAACTTGGTAGCATAAGCCTATGGAGTCATAAGCCTATACAGTCTGCTGATAAAGGTATCTTCATAGGCACTTCATTCCATACTTCTGAGAAAGAAGACTTGAGTCGAAGCTCAGTATGTTAGATAGTTCCTTCAAACCGTGTGTGTGTGTAGACCATTAGTTTGCCTAGCAGATAGAAGGCATGCACAAAAGTCACAGTATTTCAAGCTTTTGTATGAGATAACGGCTTCTCAAGCATTCAGGGAGACATCCCTCACTATCCTGTTATTCTTTAAGCTAAAATATAAGTGAAAGACATTCCCATTTTCCCTTGATGAGATTTAACCCAACAGCTGTCATGTGCTACAGAGATGTCACCAAAGGATTATAAACACGACAGGCCAGTCAGCAGGAGTAACTCAGAAACCAAGGAACAAAGAACCTGAAGTGTGAGACAGAATCACAATGATCTTCTAACTATGATGCCGCCGACACCACCAAACATGTCTTGCCTGAGTATTTCAAAGATATAGAAACAGGACCTGGCTCACCCTTTAGCAGAGGTGTTCCTAACACAAAAATGTACAACTGTTGCTGGTCACAGTGTATGTGTATGTGCAGAGTTGTCCAGACTCTGTCTCGCTTGAACACCTTCATAAAGGATGCGACAAAAACAAGAAGAGCGCAAATTGGCTTTTTAGTGCCACATATGGCTAACCTCTTTTAAAATGGCTTCACAGCCTGCATGGAAGAATGGATCATTCTCTTTTGCAGCTCTTCTGTGAGATAAATGCTCAAGTGGGAACAATTGTTGAGAAGCAGAATGCTGTCCTTAAACGTCAACAGCTGCTCTTACAGAGGGGACACAGCAAAGGAGCTGAAGGGCTGCTTTTCACACCATTGAAGGAAAACGGCTGCCCATTATGTAGCTTATGTGTGTTACACAAGTGCTGTCCATTAAATATAAAGATGCCATATGTGTAATAATACTGCTTCATTTCCATGCTAATGAGACCTCAGTTAGATCATGCTTTTTCTAGAACACATTGCAAAATGGAAGCATGTATCAAGTTTCCAAGAGAAATTGAGTGAGAATGCAGGTATGGCTCAGTTAACAAAGCCTTTGAGAGTGAAGCTCCTTTTTTTACCCGCAGCATGGTTAAAAAACATAACTTTCTAAATCTGTCCATAAGAAACCTCTCCATTGGCGCCCCGTTGTCATGGGGGAGAGGCTTGCGTACTCTAATGAAGTTGTGAGCTATGCTGGCGGTGGCATAATAGCCACCGGTAGGGCCTCCCATGCCAGACAGGTCACAACCAAAGGGTCTGACAAAGAGCGTCAACGGGCAGGATGGGCTCTCTAGCCTTTTGGCAACCATCCTAAGAGAAGGAAAACTCTAATTTCAAACCCAGGCAGATGGTGCTCATCTAGCCCTGTAAGGTCAACCATCTAGAGAAGGAAACACAAATCAAATCTATGACCTGAGGACCGTCCAAGCTTGATAGGCCCCGGTAGACGAACCTTTGGTTTAAAGGGTTCTGTGTACGCTGTGCTCCACCCGAAAGGTCCATTGCCCAGGCTCGAAGGACACGTCCAACCTCCATCAACGCACTTGAGGAAAGTGTGGGATGAGTCCTTCCTTCATTCCTTCATTCGCGAAGTAATGCCAGAGCGAGCCATAAGAAAGTAGAGGCTGGCAAAAGAAAAAAGCCATCCCTAGATCTATTTTGAATAGGCTTCAAAGTGATTTCCAGCGGGGTTCAGTTGTTTTTATCTGCTTATTCAAGGCTTACCTGGCCTGGTTGTTTCATTTCATATGTGCATATTGTTAGTTGTGAATAAACAATTTTCTGAAACATGTTGAACATCTCCTATTTTTATCGGGTAGGAAACTAATTTTACTCCTTCCTTGTTATTTCTGCCTCAGCTGCCAACTTTCTGTTAAGCAACTTTCTGTTAAGACCATCTTTCAATACTATAAAGTCTGATTTTCCTTGGAATTCATGCAGAAGGCTCAGCATATCGGAAGGCTGAGTAAATCTGGAGAGTTCCAAGCACCTCCAAACCAGTCTTTTGGCCTCAAGAGGAAGACTTCACAACTTCAACTTTCAGCCATCTGACTGGGGCTGCAAGTGTCCCTACCTCAAGGTCATTGTGAGAAATAAGACTCAGAGAGCTTTTCAGCTACAGCTTCCTGGACCAAAACAGCAAAGGAACTCTAAAGTAAGCCCGCTATTATTTTTTTTTTTTTTTTTGGGGCTAAGCAATGTGCCTGAGTGAAGTTAACTCATGTTACAGACAATAAAGTATTTGAGTTAACTAAAGTGTCCAGTTTGGTCCTTGGAGCCCTGAGCTTTTAAAGGGAGGCAAAAAGCAATCCCCCGGGATAGAGAGACCACGTCTTTGCCCTTCCACAGGCATCCATAGCCTGGGTGCGACGGCACACTGCTTCCTTAATTGAGATATACCTGCATTGTGAGACATAGCTTCAGGACACTTACATAAGAAGAGCCATGCTGAATCGGACCTCAGCCCATCTAGTCCAGCATTCTGTATCACACAGTGGCCCACCAGTTGTACACGGGGATCTCGAGCAGAAGGGAGGGCAAAACCCTGACCTGCTCCCGACCCCCACAACCAGTTATGGGGAAATCCTGCCTACCTCAACCAACTCCGAGGTGGCACTTGAATGTCCTTTTCAGTAACTACCGATATGGTATCCATGAATCTGTCAATCCTGCCTTGAAGTTGTTCAGGCTGACAGCTGTCACAACCTCTTCTGGAAGTGAGTTCCATAACCCAATGACCCTCTGGGTGAAGAAATATTTCCCTTTATTAGTCCTAATTTTCCTACCTTGGAGCTTCAGGGAGTGTCCTAGTGTTTTGTGACAAAGAAAATAATTTTTCTTTATTCACCTTTTCTATCCCATGCATGATTTTATACACTTCGATCAAGTCACCTCTTAAACGCCGTCTTTCAAGGCTGAAAAGACCAAGGCGTTGCAACCTGGTTTCATAAGGGAGCCGCTCCATCCCTTGGATCATTCTTGTTGCCCTTTTCTGTACCTTTTCCAGTTCCGTTATATCCACTTGCCTTCCTCTTGACATGCCTTCCTCTTGACATGTTTTTTTTTCACCCACCCTTCGTGCCTCTTCAAATTCTGTAGCACTGCTGGTCACAGCTGACCTCCGGTTAGAGTGCTCAAGAGCCAGGGCTTCCCAGTTCTTGGTGTCTATACCACAGTGGCCAGTCCAGAGAAGTTGATGGCATAGGAGCATCACTTCAATTGTGATGTGTGGAACTGGAATGATAATTCATTCGAATAACAGTATTTCTGTAGGAAACTGGTTAATTTCAGTGTTTTACTCCCTGGATTCTAGCCAGAGCATGTTTTCTGATGAAGAACTGTTGGCCTAAAGATGTGTGCAATCAATTGCCATTTCCCCCATAAAATACAAGAATTCAGACCTCCTCTTGAGAAATGGGGCCTTTCCAACATTCGAAAATCTGTGTGCATTGTTTCTAAAAATGTGGAAATAAAATTCTTAAAGGAGATCAGACCAACTTTTTTGTGTCAACAGAATGACCATTTTTTAAAGAAAATGGGATACAAACATTTCTTGAGAAAGCAACCTAAACCTATAATCAGGGGCGGCCCGACCTAATTTGGGGGGGTACACAAAGAAAATTTTGTCGCCCCCCCGCCGCCGCGTCACTCACCACCGCCGCCATGCCCACACCGCCGTCGCCGCCACCACCACGCCCATGCCATCGCCGCCATGCCCACACCGCCGCCGCCGCCACGCCGCGCCCGCCGCAATCGCCCCATCAGCCACGGCACACCTCCGCGGTGCACCTTTCTGCACGTGCCTCCCTGCGCTGCTGGCTCCAAAGCGGCAGGCGCTATAGCACCTGTTGTTTCTGCGCATGAGTGAGTCCACGCACGCGCACTCGCTCCCAAGCACGCCTGCCACTTTGGAGCCAGTGCACATGCGCTCTGACTCCAAAGCGGCAGGCGCGTTTGGGAGTGAGTGCGCGTGCGCTGACGTTTGCACGTGCGCAGAAACGTCTACAGGCACTATAGTGCCTGTAGGTGCTTCTGTGCGTGCGCGGCCAGCGGCGCAGGGCAGTGCGGCGGCGGTGGGGGGCGGCGCCCCTCCCAGCCAGTGGTGCCCCTCCCAGCCGGTGATGCTCTGGCGACTGCATAGGTGGCGGAATCGCTGGGGCCCCCCTGCCTATAATGACATTCAAACCAAGAAAAAAAACCCCTGTGATAATGTATGCTGTTCAAATGGTGTGTCCTCATGGTGGGGAGGGTAATGGATAGGTTACCTGCAAAAAAAAAATGTGTCTGGTAAGTCAACGTTATGGCATGTTGTTTTGGACGAAAGTTAAGCATTTTCCTCTCTACTGAACTATTTGTTTCAGTTTCTAAGATATGAATAGTCCAGATGCTTTGGACTGTGTATCCAATAGATTCTAGCCAGCATGACCAGATGTGAGGAATTCCGAGAGCGATAGTGCAAATATCTGGAGTGCCTACAGTTTGCTTACTTTGATTTCAAGTATCATCATGTCTTTCCTTGGGTCATCCTGGCTGCTCTGTCAGCCAACAGGAATGAAAACTGAGTTGTAATTTGCATGCTTTGAATTTTGAGATGTTTATCCTGAAGGAAGATCCGGTAGGAATGAGAGGATGTTAAAGAAATAACAGAAAAGAATGAAAAAGCGGTGAATGTAGCAGGCAGCTATGAATTGAAAAAACCGAAAGCTTCCCTCACCCCCTTAGGACCCTTTGAAACTCCATAATTACAGCACTTTGATTCCACTTTTGCTGCCATGGTGACCTCCTGTGGAGTTATATAATTTGTACTTTAGGGAAGGGAATTTAGAATTCTTATCTAAAGTGTTCTAGTGTTTCTGCAAATTACATATCCCATTATTCTACAGGATGGAACCATGATAGCTGTGAAAGGGAGGTAGAAGAGGATCAAAACACACAAAAAGACTTTGGGGAACTCATGGGCAATGCAAATCCAAAATAAGCCCTGAATGACAGGATACACTGTTGACTGAGTCCGTGAACTAATATAGCTCCATCCCTGCTTGAATTACAACCCATATGTCATCTACCCTCCATTAGGACCTGCATGTTTAAAGTCTTGGTGCCCTTATCAGAAAGGCCAGGTGAAGTGTCCCACGTCACCTGGCTTCTGATGTCTAAGAGGGAGCAGCAGGGCATGCACAGCTCCCTCTCAAGGATGCTTTCCCCATCACATGGAGAGACCCCATGTTGGCTCCATTGGGCACTTTCACCCTGGTTGGGGGCATGGCCTATGCCAGAAGTCACATGACATTGTCCTCCATCACCCAAACAGGGTGAAAGTGCCCTAGGACACTGATTTCACCACATCTGATGAGGTCATTAAACCCATCCCTTCCTCACCACTCTAGTTAAAAGAGCAATTTCTGGACCTCATCAGGCTTCTGAAGTTGACACCAGAGCACAGTGAAACTTGAATTCCAGGGGAGGAGAGTCATTTTTTCAGAAAATAATTTTACTTTAAATTGAAGGAAGTTGCTCATCATTGGGGCATTAAATTTTACCATTTCATGGGCTTGAAATATTGCTCTCCATTGGGACTTTAAGTGTATATCATCACAAGAGTTAACCTTCCCTTTGTTTGCATCCATTGTGGTGCTCTTTGATTGTGTTCTAACTTGTCCTAAAAGCTGTGCCACAGGAGGTTGCAGGTGGCACCCTTGTATTAGAGACGATTTAGAAAGAATGCTTCTTCAAGTAGTGAAAGTTATCTCATTGTAAATGTACATTATTTCCTCCAACTATGCATCTTACATTTCCTATGCTGTCTTTTAGTTCTATGATCCTGCATCCCCACATGTCAGCCTCTTACAATGGAAATAGACCATTTGGATTTCCTCCATCTTACCTTGTAGATTACTACATTATAAAGTGAAACACAGGGCAAAGATCTCTTCATTTTTGGAAGAAATGGGGAAGAAAGACCTGTTTTTGAGCCCTCCCTTATTTCCTTCCTAACTTCAATTAGAGAAAAATAATGTTACAGTTCAGCGAGCAACCAGTGTGGTGATTTTATGGTGAAATATGTGTTTTCCTTTCTTTTCCTTGTAATGAGAAGCGTATAGCACATGCACACTTTCTAATGCAACAAAAGTCTATGAAGAAACACCCATAGACAGTGAGGATAATAAACAACACAAAATTATGGAATAGTTTGGGATACCTTGGAAGACTTTAATGGCAGAATTTTGCTTATTTTTTGCATGGCAAGCATGGACTTCATTTGCAAATCTTATTGCACAGACTCATATTTCTAAAGTATTTCTATTACTAAAGGGAAAATATGTGAACAATTTTGAATTATGATCTCAGTGTCTCATCTGCTTTGATCCCTGTATCTTCCAGATCTAGTACAGAGCCAGATTCTTATTGGGTAGTTACAAATGCTCAACTGAAAGTTCCAAAATAGTCACAAATGTGCAACAGTCACAATTATGCATTCATGAATAATTGTGAGCTAGTGCCAGTTTTGTCAAAATGTGAAGTATTTTTGAGGGCAGCAAAAGTCAATAGCTCATGGGTATCCAAAATCAAGCGGAGGATACCTGTGGTTGGTGCAAGCCACATATTATATGCTCCTGCACTAGAGTAAGAAAGAGATGAGTAAAGGTGAAGCAAGAAATCCATTCTCCAGCCTGTTTAGCTAGGCCCCTTAACAAATCCCAACAAAAACAAATTACTTTAGAATGATTGAGCTCACAACTTAATGGATTTGCCTCTGGAGCTCCCCTTTTCTATTTTTCCCGACAGTGCAGATGTTACTCTCCAGCTGGGCTTGAAAGGGTTGTCCTGGTGTTTGAAGATACTCAGTAGATTAAGGGATTAGGTAGAAAAGGCTCTGTTGCAAGGTTTTCTCTGCCAGCTGGTGCTCTATTGCTGTAAAAAGTTGGTAAAACCGAAGAAAGCGGGGAAAGAGAGGGAGATGGGGTGATGATTACTGCCATTTCTTGTTAATAACATTTTATCTACTGCAGCAATTCTAGATTATGGTAATATCTATTGCTGCCTTTAAACTGAAAAGGGAAAGCTAGAGGAAGAGAGGCACAAGAAAACCATATTGAGAGATTGCAAACTAGCTGTGTTTGATTGAGGCAACATTTTCCATTTCTGTATAACAATTGATACACATGATATATTCTGGGGGGAAAAATGAAAGACAGTGGGTAGACTATACAGAAACATTTCAATATATCTTTTGTTTGTTGATTTATACCATCCTGCAAATAGATATATCCATATTGTGTGTATGAGCTGTATGCTCTTAGCTCTGACCAGAGGAGAAAACAAGGCATAAATTTAAGAGCATGCATCCCCGGCTTCTTCTTTTTTCATTGGGCATGCTCTCCAAATGTCCGAATTTGGCAGGGCCATTCTATTTAATCCTCTGTTACCCCACTTTGTCAGCTGCATTCAAATTTTCCTCCCTTTGTCCTGGACTTGCTTTAATTACTGTAAACCAGTGGTTTTTATCCTGTGGGCCACGGACCACCAGTGGGTCGTGAAGACAAAAATCTGGTTAGCAGGCCTCCATCCTCTTTATTTTATTTTATTTCAGCTTCTTTTGTGCTGCCTGCCACTCTTTCCCTGTCACTGACCATGACATATGTATCAGAAACTAGAGCTGATGTGGTCTATCTAATGCAATTTTCTGAATCAGCACCAAATCAAAAGATAACCAAAGATAAATTCGTAACCCTTTTGGTACTAATGTTGGAGTGTGGTCCCCGGTCAAAGTGGTCCCTGGTCACAAAAAGGATGAGAACCACTGCTGTAAACTGTGCAAAAATAATTCACATTCAGTTAAATTGGGGAGAAAGGGAAGGGGGTGTTGAAATCGCGCCCTTCCTAGGAAGTTCAGTTAAGAGTAAAATGATGCAGCCTCTTTTTTCTATCTCTTCTTCTTCACTGATCATTTTTGGTGCCTGGACAGCATTCTAATGTTGCTTGGCCATTTGTGAAGTGTTACAAGGTATGTCATAAAGACCTCATAATTATTTGATCTAGAACAGTGGCTCTCAACATTTTATGGTCCTGCCTCATCTAAGCATCTCATCTAAAATCCTGACCCCCCTTTCCTGATAGATAATTCTTATTATTTGTGAACTCCTTTGAATTCACATGGAGGAAGCCTAATAGGCCATTAACATAGTCTAAACAAACTTCCAAAGAGCATGGCATTCATGAAAGAGAAAAATAAAAGAACAAAAGGGCAGTTGAAGTAGTAAGGAAGAAATCACTAAGAAATCGTTAATAATAATAAAAATGTGAATAAAAGGAAGATACCTTGGGAAATTTGTGATTTATCAACAAGAGAATGTATGATGCTTTCTTTTGGGTCCCATGCTTTATAAGTGAGGCAAATATAATAACAACAACCCCCTAAAGAACTCTAAATACAAATGGTAAGTGTATTTACAGTATTAAATAAACTTCGACCACAATTCCATGATAGTTAAAATGCTACAATTCTCTGACTTCACTAAAAATTATGTTCCCGGGCTTTTTGTATCTCTTTTGTTAGCAGTTTGATGGCATGCTCGCTAACTCACTTGACTCTCTCATTAAGTCTGAGCGGGCTTTCTGTCAGGGTTCAGGAGCTGGATGAGGATAATGGGGAATAGGATCATCTCTCAGTAGCCGAATGCAGGGAAAATGCTGAGCAGCCTGATACTCTGGAGCTCACTGCTGCTGAGCAGGACTCGGGACCTTCTAACATAGAAGTAACTGAGTCAGGGCAGGATGAGGCTGTTCAGGGTGAAGAGCAGGAGCTGACTCACCCCTCCCAGGGACAAGCTGAGTGCCGATGCCATTCAGCTGTAAAAATCCAATCAACTGGCCCAGAAGAGGGCCTCACAGCTGTAAAGGGTTTCAGGGACAGCATAAATAACTGGTGTTTGTAATAGGCCTTTGCTGAGAGCAAAGTCTTGTAATAGAACTACAGACAGTATCTTGTTGGTGATCTTCATGCCTTGGACCTCAGACTATGTACTTTGCATCTTGACTTGGGCATTTGGTGAGACTGTCTGCTATTGACCGTGTGGAACGGACATTAGACTACTCTCTTGCTTTGACCCTCTGTTTGGACTAATTACTGTGTTGACTTTTGGATTGCCTGTGACTATCCTGCTTGAAGAATGGCTGTACAGTGCGCCACTTCCCCCTCTTCATTGTCACCAACTGACAGATAATTGTCAGGAAATTGTGGGAGACACAAATATACAAAAAGCTTTTGTAAAGTACTACTAAAACGTATACAAACTATAGTCTGTCCATCAAAATGAATTATACAACTATCTTCAAAAGTCTAATTTAACTACCTTTACAAAGGAAGATCAAGGTGTGTTAACCCCATAACTGCATACAAAATATTCTGGGGAGGCCCTGCTCTTGGTTCCGTCTTTCTTGGAAGCGTGACTGGTGGGGACGAAAGACAGAGCCCTCTCAGTGGTGGCCCCTCAGCTATGGAACTCCCTCCCCAGTGACATTAGATCAGCCTCCTCCCTCCTAGCCTTCAGAAGAAAAGTAAAAACTTGGCTGTGTGATTAGGCTTTTGGAGAATAGTACAATGCAATAACAGATTTGGAATATGTGCAATGACTATGGAACGGCTTGAACTACGATTATGGATGGCATGATTTTACTATGAAATATAATGTCTTTAAATGTTAAATATGTATTTTAATTTGATTTTAATTTTAATATTTTGGAATTGTATATGTTTTAAGGCATTGAATAATTGCCTCTATGTAAGCCACCTTGAGTCTGTCCACGCAGGTGTTGGAGCAGAGAATGATGTGAGTTGTAATCCACTGCTCTGCACAGTGAAAGTTGTACGTGGATGGACAGACTATGCTTTGGCTGACTGGAAACACGTAGCTGTTCTCCCACACACAGGCGACGATGCATAGGCACGATAAACAGGCAGTCGTTCTTGCCAAAAACGGCGGGCAACTTTTATCTTTATTGTTTAGTTCCTTGCAAACGAAAACTTTAAACAAAAACATTCAGCAGCTTGCTTCAACAAAAACTTGCTTAAACTTTAGCTTCAACACTGGCAAAGAATAAACAGTAGATAACGGCAAACACAGATATAAGTTCACTCTGCTTCTTCCTCTCAGGAGCTTACTTGCAGTTTAATGAAGTCTTATACAGTTTTACATGGCCCATAAACTGTTGCTTCTACTGGGTCTCTTCCCAAGAAGCAGATTTACATAGCTGCTTCTTTCAGCTCTCTTACTCTGATATGAGCCACATTAACCCAGAAACATTCCCAGCTTCTCTTACCCTGGCATGGGCAGCATTACTCCAGAAGCATAGCAAGCTTCTCTTGCCCTGGCATGGGCAGACAGGCACCCTTAAGAAGCATACTCGGCTTCTTTTGCCTCGGTATGAATAGGCAACAAACACAGTGAGCAACATGGGGAAATTATAGCCCCAAAACCCCACCACTCAATTAGCCCAGGTGAGCCAGGTTAATCAACTATACTCTAGGCTTGCACCTAACTGTAAAACTACACAGACTAGGACTTTCTTACACTTAAATATACAGCAACACAAACCTCATTTACTCACAAGTATACCCAAGTAACCAAACACACATTTCTTTTTCTTTACTTGGATTTATACAAATCTCAACAGAGTCCCCTTTGGGGTAAAGAAAGGTGGGGTATAAATAGGATAAATAAATATTTTATAAATAAAATAGCCAATTTTCTAGACCTAGTACATTACTGCTTTTGCTTCTTGCTATATTATGTATTCTATTTCACCAGGCTAAGCTTTGTTTTTCTTTTGGGATAAGGCAGAGGTGAAAAAGGAGTTGAACTTTCTTTCTGTTGTACATTAGTATTTCATCATCATCTTCTTGCAGCAGATCTCCCATCTCTTCCACTTTCCCTGAATACAGCCAAAAAGCCAAATGCAGCCCTTTCTATTATGCTTCATCTATCTTGCAAGTGTAAGCTTATTTAGAGCTTTTGCCCTCCTGACCCACCAAGGTTGTCTAACCATTAGTACTTTCCCTTAGCAGTTTGTTCTTTCTTCCATTCCTTTTACATAAATCCCCCCTAAATCACAGTTCTTCCAAAAGAAACTCCTTATGCACCACCCTGCTTCTGTTTAACACTCTTAACTTGTCTTTCTAGGTGGATGTATTTGTGGTTGTGCCTTGAGCTTCTCACCACTAATAAACTCCCATCCACCATCAACTCACTTCTGATGGTATTTCTGACCTTGACATTTCACCTAGCACAAAGTCTCCTTTTTGAAAAGCCACATAAATTTAGCTTTCCCTTCCCTCTGTGATACCTCAAGGTGGTTTCTTGGTTGCTTTATCTTTTTGGATCTTTTGTTCTATGTCAATATATCTGTTGGGTCTATGTTGCATTTTCATTTACACTGTGATTTTCATAAAGTTATAAAATTGTAGCCTTGGAATGTACTTCTAGGTTTGTCGAAAAATTGACACCCCCCCCCCCCAGATAAACTTTGTGTTGTTGTAGGTTTTTCGGGCTGTATGGGCATGTTCTCTGAGGATGCCTGCCACAGACCCGGACGAAATGTCAGGTGACAATGAGCAAAGTAGTTTACATCTTGGTTTCACATCTTTCTCTCTTGCATTTGGTTTCTCTTCATACTTCTTCTAGTTTTACTATTTTTATCTGTTCTTCCTTGAACTGTTTTCTTTCATTATGCCCTCTTTCATTATGTCCTTTCCTAAATCTCCTGGCTGCAGCTATCTTTTTTCTCCTCCCTTCTCTTTCTCTTGACCTTTTTTTTTCTTCTACCCTTAATTTACCTAGCTATGCTCATAATTTTTCTTCCATTTCTGTCTCTTTTCCATCTTTGCTTCTTTCCGGAGAACACCTTAAAACGATTTCTGTGATGTATTAAATTCTCAGCATTAAAAAAAAATTACGTTCCACTAAAATCAATAGGTATTGCTCTGAAGAGAGATGCATAGATAGCATTGCCATGTCATCATTATCTGACTATCCTCAAAATATCTGGTTACGAGCAGTAGCATGATTATAATTACAATTCTTTGGGAGGTGTTTTTAAAATGTGGCAAGTGAAGAGCTCCCATTAATGAGAGCAACTCATTAAAAACAGAATTCGAGAAACTTTCTCTTTGCTTCTTTTTTGAAGATTTTCTATTTGAATGACAGGCTTTGGTCAACTGTAGTTAATGCTAATATATCTTGTTTAATGACATTGCCAAGGGACACACACTATAACATCATCAGGATTGGACTCACCTTTTTCTTCCTAAATGCCAAGGCCTGGGATACTCCTGGCCAGGTTATTCCAGAGGGAATTCAGACTCTTTGGACAGATCGGGTGGATATTTGGGACTGTAAAAAACGTATTCTATCTGCAGGAGAAGGATTTAATTAAATGTACCTGTGTGCATGTACCTTTAAGTCACCTGTCAGCTTATGACAGGCCTATGGATTTCATAGAGTTTTCATAGGCAAGGAATTCTCAGAGTTGGTTTTTCCCATTCCTTCTTCTGCAATATAGTCTACAGCACCTGGTACTCATTGGTTGTCTCCCATTCAAGAAATAATCAGGGCTAGCTTCCAAGACCAAAAAAGGCTCTGGTACCTTTAGGCCACTTGATACACCAGTACTAATATTCTTAGGAAGTAGTAGAGTTATGTTGTAGCTGTGTGCGTCCACACTGTTTATGAGTTATGGTGGATCTAAGGCAACCTTATTGTGTGATTTTCTTGTTCAGGGATTTTGCCTTCTCTGAGGATGAGGGTATTTGACCTGCTCAAGCTTACCCATGGCCAAGTAATTATTTGAACTTTGGTCCTGGCCTAACATTCAACTACCAGAACTATTTAAGAAGCAAAACACTCAAAGCTTGAGCATAGACCACATGGGCTTTTGTTTCATTTTCATGGTTATTTTCTCTCTTTCTTTGCCTCCTCATCTTCTCTTTCCTTGCATTTAAATGTAAAACACATCCCCCCCCCAAATCCCAGAGTACTAAAATATTTTGTATTATGTTCACTTCTTCTCTCTCCATAGATATATCCGAGATAATTGCTTTTGTTAATTTTTAAAACTAATAAAAAATTAACTCTTGAGTGAGATGTGTGATTATACACTCTGTTCACAATGAAACAGCAGGGCAAGTTGCAAACTTGTATGACTGCATAAAGAACATATTGCTTCTAGTTTCTTCATCTCTTTCTAAACATGAACCCAAATGGAAATTAACTTCCACACAAGTGTGCATAAACCCTTTTTGTGCCCAGGGAAAGCAAACAAGTAGTAGGGGCAAATCAAGAAAGGTCATAGTGAAAAATAAGTACAAACCATAAAATATCCATCAATGCTAAATTGCTGGTTTAATGTGATTTTTGTGTGTGTGCATGTGCAAAATCACATGGATATTTTTGTTTTATTGGTGGACAAGCCTTTACCTGAGTTGTACTATCTATGGGACTATAGCATATGGTGGAAACTCCAATATGTGATAACGCCTCATGTCCATATGGCAGATATATTGGGACAATTGCTCAAATACACCAGCACAAGAATACACTTGCTTGTTTAATCTTCCACCTTGGACTGTCACTGTGGGACATATGCAGGAGAGGTGAAGATCAGATTTGTGCCAAATCTGATGCATCTATGGTACTTGATAGCTATCGTTTGTCTTCTTTCTTTCAGAACTGAGTAGGATTTGGAGACACAGTTGCCTCTCATATAAGGATTTAGTCTGCTATTCTGAAGGCAAACCATTCTAGTATTTGTCTTCAGACTAACAAGGTCTTTAGCCTTCTCTGTCAAGCAGTGCCTCACCAAACTCTCACTCCCAGCATTGAGCTATGGCAGTAAAAGTAGTGTAGATATACCCTTCACCAGCCCAACTCAGTTATGTATTTGTCATGCCATCAGTAGGGTTGCTTAACTCATCATCTGGAGTAGAAGCATTCTTCCTGAATATTAGGGAGAATTTCCTGATGGTAAGAACTGTCTGAGAGTGGAATATGCTGCTGATTCAGAATATGGTGGCATCTCCAGAGGGTGGATGGCCATATATCAGGAGTGCTGTGATTTTGTATTCCTGCATGGCAGAATAGGGTTGGACTGGATGGCCTTTATGGCCTTTTCCAACAGTAGGATTCTATGATTCTTGTCCTTCTTCAAAATGGTTTCCTTTATGTCCTGCTGAAAAAGTTCCCATTGTATCTCTACTAAGTCTCAGCTGTTTCTGTTGAATTCCTTGCAGATCAGAGTCTCACAAAACACAGCACTATGAGGGTTTTTGGTAAACACAAAGAAGCAGTTTGATTTCTAGCTCTTTGACAGGTAAATTGTCCTACAATCCAGGGAGGCAATAACTTTCTGTTGGGGCTCTTTGGACTTCGCTAGGTAATCTGCTTTACGGTGCAATAATGTCACTATTTCACCTCCTCATGTGTTACAAGAGTGTCCAGATGTCGTTGTTCAAAAGTTGCACTGAGATAACTTCTGTTGCAATGAGATAACTTATCTACACCATTCAAGCAATATTTTGTTGCTGAGGAAATGCTCCTCTCTCCATATCTTTAACTTGCACATTTATTGTTCTCCCAAGTGCTGTGTTGGATGTGTCTGCCCAACTGTCACGGAAGCCTAATGAACAATACCCATGGTTTTTATATTAACAATAACAGAAACAAACCATTGTCCAGGCCTGTGCTATTTTGTGACGGTTTTGTGCTCAAAATATGTGCTCTGCTTGTGTGCAGCCAGCAACCCAGTGGGTAGCATAGATTCTCACCACTTCAGGAATGTTTGAATGTATTATGGGAATAAATGGCCAAGAAAAATATAAATTCGAGAAAAATGACACCAGTTGTAAAAATTTTGCAGCACCATGTAATATGCTTCTCAGAATATATAAGGATTTTGGCCCCAACACCAAAATAATGTAAATCTCTTACTGGGGTAGGAATTGGGTGATCATTCAGATGTTAGAGATTACATCTCCCAGCATTTTTCACTAGTAGATATGCTGGTTATGGCTTCTAGGAGCTATATTTCTAAAACATAGCATAGGAGAGAAATGCCAGGGAAGGGTTTGGTAGGAGCAAATAAGAAGGCAAAATAGTATAGTACACCTCCATATCTGCAGGGGATACATTGCCAGATTTCACATGAACATGCAAAACAAACAATGAACCCCATTGAAATAATGGACCTCTAGCCCATTAATGCCATAATATGTTGTTGGAGTACTTAAAAACCGTTAGTATATGGTTTTATATGGCATGAAATATTGCTTGTAGTTTAAACTGTGTGATGTAGCCATGTAAGAGTTAATGCATAGAGCTGTGATGTATTGCCAGAGTGTAAGTTAAGGCAGTCCCTGTGGAAGCTGGATGCTGAATATCTGATAACATTGGAATGTGTTTCTTGTTGTGTGTGCAGATGTGAACGGAGGTGAATTATTGTGCTCATCTGTAAATAGTGTATATCGGAATAAAGTTAAGTGCTGCTCCGGCTATGGAGCAGAATTCAAGGAGTCCCTTATGCTGTGGGGTCCCTCAGGGGGCCATTCTCTCCCCGCTGTTATTTAACATCTATATGCGACCACTCGCCCAACTGGTGCGGAGTTTTGGGCTGGAGTGCCATCAGTACGCTGATGACACCCAGCTCATTCTGAGGATGGACCCCGGGGTGGTCTCTGTACCCGATAATTTCCATCTTTGCCTGGAGGCCGTTACTGGATGGCTGCGAGCCAGTAAGTTGAAGGTGAACCCGGCGAAGACGGAGATCTTGTGGCTGGGCCGCCCGGAGGGGGTAGAGACCCAGTTGCCGATGTTTGACGGTGCGGCCCTTCGCCCGCAACCGTCTGTAAAAAGTTTGGGGGTCCGGCTGGACGCTCAGTTGTCTATGGAGGAGCAGATTGCCTGCGCCTGCAAGACAGCCTTCTTTCATCTACGTCAGGCAAAACATCTGGCTCCCTACCTCTCCCGTTGCGACCTGGCCACGGTGATCCAAGCCACAGTCATCTCGAGGCTCGATTACTGTAATGCACTGTACATTGGCCTGCCTTTGTCGGCGATCCGGAAACTTAAGCTGGTGCAGAACGCTGCAGCGCGTCTGCTCTCGGGAGCCTTAAGATCCGACCATGTGACTCCACTCCTGCGCGAACTGCACTGGCTTCCAGTTGAATTCCGGGTAATCTTCAAGGTGTTAGTTCTAACTTCTAAGGCCTTATATGGTTTGGGGCCAGTGTACCTGAAGGAGCGGCTTACCCCTTATGTGCCCAGGAGATCACTGCGCTCAGAGGGGCTCAACCTTTGGATGTGCCTAATATCAGGGTTTGCAGACTGGCTACTACACGCCGGAGGGCGTTTACCGTAGCCGCCAGCTCTGTGGAACGGCCTCCCGAAGAGATCCGGGCCATCCGGGTTCTTCTGCCGTTCAGAGCAGTAAAACATGGCTATTCAGGCAGGCATTCGGCCTATAGCCAACTGCCACTATCTGTACCTGCGGGTTCGCTGCTAGCATGCCATTGCTAATTACTGCTACTGGCTGGCAATATGTTTTAATTCGGGTGTTTTAACTGTTTTACTGTATTTTATGTATTTTACTTGTTTTTACTTGCACTAATTTTGTTAACCGCTCTGGGCGCCAGAGAGAGCGGTATATTAAGTTGAACTTAATAAATAATAATAAATAAATAATTACCTTTGTATCTTTGAGTAGACACTTAAGAGGTCAAGGAAGGTTGAGATAAGAGAGGCAATGTATCTCAATAAATCAACAAAAACAGCTGGAATGGACATATATTTGTCAGATATTGATAAATGAAATCATGGAAACTGATCCCTTGGATATGGGTTCCATGCTGCATTTTCTCAAGTTGCTCCTGACATGAAAAACAAACAAACTGTAGTTTCAATTTCATGTCACTAGTCCAGGCTATAGGCTGGTTACAGGCCAAATTCCAGAAAGCACGGATGTGGGATTTGAACCAAGGAAGGTAAGTGGCATCATGCAGGTGTCCTGAGAGGTTGTTTCCAGTGTATGGAGCAAGAAGGTGGAGGAGGTGACAAAAGGAAGTCATTGTTCCTCCTGAATAATAATTTTGCTCCCTAGATATCTTGTTCTTCAGTCCCCAATTTTTACCATTGCAGTAACGTAAGACTTCAGTTGAGCATTCAGAAATACAGTTTAGGCATCTGATGAAAATGATCAGGCAAAGTTACCAAAGAGAACCCAGCAAATCTTTAAATCTTGATGTGTTTTATATGTTTGGAAACCGTCCTGAGCCTCAGGAAGGGCGGTTTAGTAAATCGAAATAAATAAATAAATTTAAGAGTTGAAAATAGGAGTGATTTTTCAGTATCTCACTCTCTGCAATGGACAAGAAATGGGAACGAAGGAAAAGTTATTTGAGAGCAGAATTATTATTTGGGAGTGCCATGCCTCATTTCTCTCCTTCAATGGCTACAATTCTGAGGGAACCTTTTGCAACAGTAGGAGATTGCCATGGTGCAGTTGGAGTAAGTCGAATATAATTGCAGAAAAATAAATGGGGTATGTGTGTGTCCACAGAAAAATCTGAACAGAAAACAAAGAGCTTTTTCAGTGTTTCTATGTTGTTTTAGGGTGCAGAGGAGCATGTGAATACACCTTTTGGCAGCAAAGTTCAACGTCTTATGTTTGGAATCTATTTTTCTTTCTATAGTTTGTGCCCAATTGCTATAGCACAAGAAGGGACTGAACCTTTAAAAATAAGAGTCTGGATGCTATTCCCCTAGAATCATAGAACCCTAGAGTTGGAAGGGACCTTGTGGACTATCCAGCCCAACCCCTGCCAAGAAACAGGAAAATCACATTCAAAGCACCCTTGAAAGATGGCCATCCAGCCTCTGTTTAAACGCCTCCATGTCTCCTCTCAGCCTTTTTCTTCTGCAGGCTAAACATGCACAACTTTTTAAACCACTCCTCATAGGAGAGTGGATTTTAATAAGACTTTCAAACTTTGACTAAATCGGTGTCTTCTTCCATTTCATTTAAAGAAAAATGAGCTGGCTGGTAATAAAGACTAACACAAACAGCAGTGTGTATATGCCAAATGGAATCAGACTCTATAGGCTTAGTGTCGTCGATCGAGGAAAACACCCAAAGTATGCAAAATATGTCTCTATATTATCACATTAGTGTCAATAAATGCATGGTATATCACATTAAACATACAATGATACATAATGAAGGCGCCGGGTGAATTACGCTCCCAAAAGTACTTGCCCTATGGCGAATGGTTGCTGGAAAAGGTCCGCTCTCTGTGCCAAGCTTGTGGTGGCGGCTCGGGCTCAGCATGGGCCGATGCGCGAGCAGGGAGAGGAGGCGCTGCCGTCGTCAAGTCAAAGATCTAATAGTGACGCCAGCACGGTGGGAGTGATGTGAGGGTTCCCGAAAGGATGAAAACATAGATGGGAAAATCCCATGTATGCTGGAGGGGGGATCCCGGGCGTCCTTCCAATCCAGCCTGGCGGTCTCGCGTCTTCGTGGTGCTCAGTGTGAGCTGTAAACCACTGTGGGGAATCCCTGGAGGTGACGTGGGGGGGGGGATGATGGGATCACAGGCGGATGGGTTGGATTCACAAAACACAAAGCAGTCCGATGAAGAGCATCAATGCTCCAAAGGGGAAAGTTTTCCCCAGACTGAACATGGAGGAAGAGGCGGTGTGGCTTCTTCTTCACATGAAGGCTTGGAGGTTTAGCAGAGCCGACGGCCAGCTGATGCTATGTATTTTCCGTGGTATTTTAAAACCGTTTCGGAAGGCCCCATAGGCTCCTTTTTCAAGGCTCTTGTAGCTATACCAAGCAGTAGTCACTATAAATATAAACATTACAGGGAATGAATATCCACCAAGTACATTAAATACACAAATACAAAACCAAAGATAACAATTTAAAGTATGATACATACCATATCAGGTAGAGAGATGCACATAACCCTGCTCCATGTGGATTAGGGTGACCCAAAGGTACTGAGTAAAAGGAACCTACAGTTTATAACAACATAGAGCTGATACAGATTGGATCATTGAGGCCAGCTGGCCATTCTGTGTTTAGCGGAGGTCCATAGGTTTTCTAGCCTAATTAGATGCTCACTGATGTCCCTTTGAGGATTTGGATGAACCTTCTCCAGGATTCTGACTCTTAAAGAGGCAGGTGTGTGATTCATATGGACACAATGGGAATAGAATGCTGAATCTAGACTTTTGTTGTTAATTTTGAACGATGTTCAATAAATCTGGTCTTGAGCTCTCGTTTCGATTGGCCTATATAAATTAAATCACAACTGCACTGGATGGCATAAATAATCATTTTTTATTTTTTTTTAAATATCTTTATTCAAGAGAATGTCTTTTTCCATATATACATAAAACACTTGCAGTGGGGAAAAGCGGGTGGAAAGAGTTGTATAGAGAGGGGGGGTAATATAGGAGGGCTGGGTAAGGGTAGGGGGGTAGGGGGGGGAGTAGCGTTCCGGGGTAAAAGTCAAAAAGGGGGAGGAGGTAAGATTTAGTGCAGGATTTAAGAAAGGTGCGATAAAAGTGACTTCCAGTAGTCCAGTTTTATGGAAGGTCTTCCTTTTCCTTCTTTCTGCCTCTGCCTTATCCTTCAATGCTTTCTCTTCCATTTGTCTTCCTGTAAGAGTTAAGTCCTTAGAAATCTTCTATTTTATATTGTTTGTCCTTTAGGTAGTCTATCACTGCTGACCAGTCAGTTTCCCTTATCGGTGTCCCTTTGTGCCTAGTCAGCAGGAAAGTGAGTCTGTCCATATTTCTTATTTCTAGGATTTTTAGCAGTAGTGTCTCTTCCTCCGGGATGAGTGGGTCCTTCCAGTACTTGGCGTAACAGAGCCGGGCCGCTGTAGTCAGGAGAAAAAGTAATTTATCTGTGTTACTTTCTAGCTTGATATCGTGCATGCCTAACAAAAAGATCTCGGGGAGAAGGGGTACTTTTATTTTTAGCATCTTTTGTAATATCTCCTGGGTTTTCTTCCAGAAAGATTTTGCCTTTTCACAAGACCACCAAATGTGAAAGTATGAGCCTTCTATTTTACTACATTTCCAACAATTTGTATTCATGTTCCTGTAGCTCCTACCTAACTTCTTTGGCGTCATATACCACCTGTACGCCGTTTTGTACCAGTTTTCTTTTAATCCAATGGCATATGTATATTTCAATTTTTTCCTCCAGATTTCTTCCCATCTTCTTCTATCTAGTGTCTTACCTATATTTTCATTCCATCTTTTCATATAATTTTTTTCCTCTTTTTTGTCTTGGTCCCACTCTAGCAATTTCTTGTATATTTTTGTAATGATTTTTTTCCCGGATTTTAGTATTATATCCCAAAAATTGCTTTGTTCTTGGAACCCTACTTTTGCATCTTTTGTGTAGTATTCTCTCAGCTGCCTGTAGTGTAACCATGATATTTTGTTGTCTATCTCGAATACTTCTCGTTGACTCTTCAGCTTCGTCTCTCTATTTTCTATCTTTATTAGTTTTTGATATTTAGGCCAATCTTGCCAGCCAAGAGTTCTTAGTTGTGTGGCTTCCAGGGGTGAAACCCACAAAGGGGTTTTTTTTATACATCTTTGTTTTGTATTTTTTCCGAATGAAATCCTTAGTCATTTTATCAGCATCCTGTTTAAAGTCAAAATGGGATGAAGAATTCCTTTTTAATCTCAGAAATTGAGAATATGGGAGGTTTCTCTTGAGATTCTGTGTATGAAAACTCTGAAAGTGAAGGTAAGTATTTTGATTAGTGGGTTTTTGGTAGTTCCTAATTTGGAGGTAATCCATACACTTATAAACAGTGACATCCAGAAAATTCACTTCTTTTTGACTGCTGGTGGATGTGAATTGGATGCAGGGATGCCAACTGTTGAGCCATTGATCAAATTCCCTGATGGGTACTGAATTATTTAGAATTAGGAAGACATCATCTATGAATCTCGTGTACAGTCTGACCGCACTGGAGAAGGGGTTGGGAGTGACCGGGAAAATGTGTTTCATTTCCAGGCTATTCATGAACAAATTGGCTAGAGAGGGGGGGCCACCGTCGTACCCATGGAAATTCCGTGTATTTGAAGGAAGAAGTCCTCTTGAAATTGAAAATAATTATAATCTAAAATTATATCCAGCAGGCTCAACAGGAGGCCTGTGGGTGGATCCTGATTATTCCTGTTGTTAAGGATGGATTCAATAACATCTCTCAATTCAGGTAGTGGGATATTCGAGTAAAGGGAGGCAACATCCGCATTATATAGGACATCCCCTGGGGCTAGTTTGAAATTTTCAACTTTTTTAATGAAGTCAGTGGTATCCTGAATGAATGCCCTGGTCCCTTTTACCGCTGGTTGGAGGAATTCATCGAGGAATATAGATAGGGGTTGTAGAATTCCATCGCATCCCGAGACAATTGGTCTGCCCGGGGGGGGGGGGGGGGAATTATGTTTTTATGGACCTTGGGGAGACAATAGAATTTAGGGACCCTGTAATGTTCCCTGGACAAGAATTGTCTGGTTACATTATCTATGTCACCCTGAGCAAGGGCTTCTTCCAAAGTGAGGTTTATGATTCGTAGGTATTGTTTCGAAGGATCCATGGGTAGCTTTTTATAATATTTAGGGTTGTTTAGTTGATTGAGGCATTCTCTGTTGTAAACATCAGAGTCCAAAATCACAATGGAACCTCCTTTGTCTGCTTCTTTGATGACAATGTTGGGATTATTCCCAAGTTGTTTAAGTATTTTGACATCGTCATATGGCATATTTGAAATTTTTTTGTCCTGAGTGTGGTCAATATGACTAGTTTCCCTAAGTACCATTTCTTCCATTTCATACCAGTAAATTCACCACAGCTTATTGACTGCTGCTGGCTGCAATCATTGGTTGAGCAAGTGTGCTGAATGCTGTCTTCCTAAAGTGCTTCCTAATGTTCAGGTGGAATCTCCTTTCCTGTAGTTTGAAGCCATAGCTCTGCATCCTAGTCTCCAGGGCAGCAGAAAACCAGCTTGCTCCCTCCTCCCTATGACTTTCCCTCATATATTTATACATGGCCATCATGTCTCCTCTCAGCCCTCTCTTCTGAAGGCTAAACATGCCCAGTTCTTTAAGCCGCTCCTCATAGGGGAGTGGATTTTAATAGACTTTCAAACTTTGTCTATATCAGTGCCTTCTTCCATTTCATACCAGTAAATTCACCACAGCCTATTGACTGCTGCTGGCTGCAATCACTGGTTGAGCAAGTGTGCTGAATGCTGTCCCGGCGATGCTAGTTTCACCTGTGTCACATTGGTACCCTTATCAGCCACTCATGGTGCTAATGCAGGCCCTGCTTCCATTAATCTCCAAAAATAATTGCCTGCCCATAGCATAAAAAACACCTTTTGGACCTCTGTTTCGATGCATGTGCAAAGGTTATTTATGTGTGTTGGGAAATGATAGAGACTCATTTTAACTATTTAATTCTGTTCCATTCTAGCATGTGGGAATGCATTTTTATTATAAGCATCAGCATCATCAGCGCAATCCCATTTATGATGTGTTCAGAATACTTTACACATATTATCTTGGTAACGTTCTTTAAAAACAGCTATATAAGGCAGGGATGTTTGTATGTAGCCCTCCAAATGTGCTTGGTTTTCAACTCCCATTATCATTCAAGTTGGCTTGGCTGGTGGGAACTGCTGTCTAACATATGGCGATCCCATATTCTACATCCCTGCACTACAAGGTTATACTAAGAAGTGTCCTTACATAACACTGGCCAAAAACAACATCTTGGAATCACTGTGAATCCAGCACCGCTTATCCCCATGACACACTGGGACTTCCGTTGAATATCCTGAGTTTTCTGAATACCCTTTAGGCAAAGTTGAGTAAATACACCAGAGTTTATAGGAAACTCCAGAGTATCCTGGGGCTTTGCAGTAATCTAGACAACTGGGGCCTTTCCACAAAGCCATATAACCCAGAATATCAAGGCAGAAAATCCCACAATATTGGCTTTGAACTGGGTAATCTGAGTCCACACTGCCATATATTCCAGTTCAAAGCAGATAATGTGGAATTTTATTTAATGGTGTGGAAGGGGCCTGGGTCAAATCCATTTGGGCACACAAGTCTTATTTTAAAATGGCCTGTTATTTGTTTTACTTTTAAAGAAACTTGCAATTACCTCCAGGTGTAAAACATCCTCAAAAGGCAATTTTCTGCCTCTAGAATAACATACTTGAGCACTCAAATTAATTTACACCTGTACATAGAGGTATGGTCTAAGTATGTTTGGTCATGTTTTTGTATTTTGCTATTTGTCGAACAATAAGAAATAGCTTATTGTTCTCAAGGCCCTCAGTTCCACCCACCTATTTTCCCAGACAGCTGTAACCTTACCACTTGATGGCTGTGGTTCATTATATGAACACAACTTTCAGTACTTGACTTTGGACTTTTCAGCCTATCAAGTGTGGCAGATTTTACCTGCTTCCTTGGACTGAAGTGTGTGGGTTGTAGATATGCAAATAGTTCTGAGAAATGTGTCTGAATTGGAAAAGTGGCTGCAGATAACAGACTGCTGCTTCCATATAGCAAGGGAGAAGTTGGGGATATTTTTCTCTGCAGTTTCTTTGGAGAAAGGACATTTGGCAAACTCTTTCCATGCTTGAAGAATTGTCACTGGTCCCTCAAACAAGGTCTATTAGCTTTGTCTCTTCAGCTTTCAGACAGCAGTCCTTCTGCTTGTACTGGCAAAATGTTTTTTCAGGAGGTCAAAGTGGACAGACACCCATAGGTGTGTGACATTATGTTGTACTTTCAAAGTCCATAGTGACTGTTAATTGATGGAAAGGAAATACCAATTAGCACTGCCTCCAACTTTATAAAAGCAAGCTGATGCAAAGGGCACATTGCAAATCCATGACTGAAATGGAAAAAGTCTGGGATGGAGGAGGTCATTTGACATTTAAAATCTGATCCATTTGCCAGACACCTCAATTTGGGGAATTCCCTGGGGTTTAGGTAATGGTAAATGGAGAGTAATTTAACACCTTTCCCATGCTGTGTAGCAATAGACAACAGCAGGGGAATAGTACCTTTTCAACATTAGTAATCGCCTTACATACAAAGTTCATTGTTTCATTAAAGATTCTTGCTTCTGGTTGCTCTCCATCCATCTTCATCAGTTATAGCATGCGTGGGCGCTGTCTGCTCTATATGCCAGCCTTTTGTTGTGCAAATAATGTTTCCTGACCAGAAAATATCAGCTTGGTGAGTTGCAGTGTGCTTGGGAAATGCTTCCTATGCTTTGATAAACCATAGTGTAATGTCAAAGGCTTTCATGGCTGGAATCACTCGGTTGTTGTGAGTTTTCCAGGCTGCATGGCCATGCTCCAGAAGCATTCTCTCCTGTCATTTCTTTTTTAAAATGATTTTTATTGAGTTTTCCAGAAAATAAAAATTAAAACACACAAAATACATACAAGTACATGACAACTTAGCATAAGTTCAATATATATGCTAAGAAAAGAGGAAGGGAAAGGAAAGGGGATGTGATTAGGCAAGGGTTTGAGATGTGGGAAGGGAAAGAAAAGGGTGCATAGAAATGTGTGAGAAGGAGAAGCATAATAATTTCCACGAAAAGTTCCCATTACGCTAGAATTCGCGTTGTGACATAAATACATTATTTTCTGTCTTTTTCTAAAATATCTTCTTGATTCTTATCTCTTGCCTGTAATATAATTCAAAAGAAAAAATACACAATCTGAGATTTCACCTGCGTCTATGGCAAGCATCCTCAGAGGTTGTGAGGTCTCCAACCATCACCCAAGTCAGAAAAGAAGCACCATTGAAGCCCTGGCAGAATGTGCGAAAAGATTCTGCAAATCCCATCTCCTTCAAGACAAACTGAACCACCTAAACTGGGCTCTACAGACCAATGGATACTTCACCTCAGACATCAGAACTGCAAGACCAAGAACAAGCCACAAGAGTAAAGACAAAGATCCACCCATATGAAAATTGTTCTTGTTATACATCAAGGGAACCACTGATCGCTTAGGGAAGCTGATGAGGAAACACAACCTACAAACTATCTACAGAGCCACTAAGAAAATCCAACAAATGCTCTGTTCAGCAAAGGACAAGAGGAATCCTCTCATCTCTGCAGGAGTCTACTGTATACCATGCTGCTGTGGACAAGCCTACATAGGGACCACCAAATGCAGCATTGCCCAAACACAAATCAAAGACATGACAGGCACTGCCAACTCATTCAACCAGAGAAGTCAGCCATAGCAGAGCACCTGATGAACCAACCTGGACACAGCATATTATTTGAGAACACAGAAATGCTGGACCACCCTAACAACTATTTTTATTTATTTATTTATTTATTTATTTATTTATTTATTTATTCAATCTTGTATACCGCTCCTCCCTGCAGGCTTGGGGCAGTTTACACAACAGTTTAAAATATACCTAAAAGCACACAGCATACATAAAATACATAAAACAGATAATGCATAAAATACAGTTCAACGTTTGGTCAAAGGAGCATGATCTACCATGTTAGGCTACACTGAGAAGCCACTGAAATCCACAAACGTGGACAATTTCAACAGAAAGGAAGAAACCATGAAAATGAACAAAATATGGCTACCAGTATTTTTTTTTTTAAAAAAACTCTAAAATCGTAACAGTAAATAAATAGCAACTCTCAAAAAATGAGAGAATTCCATAAAAAAAAACAATCAGGGCTAGCTAATCACCTCCCAACAAAGGATTCCCCCAGGCAGTAAGAAGCCAGACCTTGAAACTGCTGGGCCATTAAATGCTAATCAAGGTGGCCAATTGAAACATTCACACCTGCCTCACACAGACAAGATTTCTTTTTCCCACCCTGGACATTCCACAGATATATAAATCCAATTTTCCTAGTTTCCAACGGACCTCACAACCTCTGAGGATGACTGCCATAGATGAAGGCAAAATGTCAGGAAAGAATGCTTTTGGAACATGGCCCGGAAAACTCACAACAACCTGTAGTGTAACTGTTTTATACCTGTTATGAACAAAGTGCCTCTTCTCTTGTCACTTACTGTGAACAGATTCAATAAAGTGGTATTTAGGGCCAAAAAGGTCTAAAACAGATTCTGTTCAAGGAGGAAACTTATTATATGTCAAAGGGGAGTGAGGTGCTGGTTACCTGAGTATCTTAGGAACATTACTTGTTTGAACTGTGGCTCCCAGATTAACCCAGCTGGGATGTCTAGGTGGAGGAATCTGGGAGTTGTAATCCCAAAAGTAACTTTTCTAAGACTGATTGGTAGCGTGATTTTGCCAATGCAAACTAGAGCTGGGCCAAATACCCGCCCCCTCCTAATTATTGCTAAATCATTTCTCCCGCAATGGATGAAAGAGGGGTAATGAATCAGTCACAACGCCTTGCTGGAATGTTTAATGGAGGAAAATGAAAGGCAGGCTTTGAACATGATAAAAGATCCCAGCATCCTGCTGCTAGATAATTGATTCAGCACTTTCATCTGTCCCAAGGCTTCTTTCCACTGTCCTCCTGATGCAATCATTCCATGCACATTTACCCGGGCTTAACACAGAAGGGCTTAAATATATAACCTCTGTTTTTGTCACTTTAACATGGAAAGGTATTCATAGGCCAGCAGGCGGTAGTTTTTGAAGACCCGCTTTTTTGCTAGGGGTAGAGAGGATAATGATGGTTTCCTGTCCCTAGCTCTGTGGCAAGGGTTGACTTTGTGTCTTCTTAGTTGGCCAGGCACGGTTCTATTCCAGTTGCAGTGGTATGGGCTGGATTCTTAGGTTCAGAGGACAGAAGACACATACAAGCCAGGCGGTGGCTGTCAGGATTTGGAAAATTTCCACAATGCCAAGCAGTGGTGACACAATTAATGTTGTTTTTATTTATTTATTTATTTATGTTCAACAGTTCGTGCTGGCAGCTCAACCTCTATCTTTCATGCTTTGATATTGAATTGCAGTACTTTATTTACTCTCTGTCTTGTCCTCAAATGCGGGACTTGAGGTGTCTTACAAAATAAAAAGAAATGTAAGTAAAAGAGGCATAGAAGTAGATCAAAAAAGCATCCCAAAATATGTTTATTTATTTATTAGGCTTCTATGCCGCCACTCCTGGGAGGCTCGGGGCGGCTCACAACGCCGGATAAAACAGCATAAAAACAGTAATATAAATTAAACATAACATAAAAACATCACATAATACAGCAAGTGTTAAAAAACCGGTGTAGTGCTAACTGAAGAGCCACTACTAGCAGTATACGAACAGGGTGGGCTGCGCACAGGTAAGACCTACAAGTCAAAGGCTTGTTGAAATAGGTAGGTCTTGCAAGTCCGCCTGAGTTAAGCTATCATTAGAACTTAAACTGTTTTTAAAGAATCTCCTTTATCCATGCAAGAAATCCTTTTCCCCCCTGTAAATTAATAGTTTCCCAAAGACCTGTTTGGATTTTTAAAAAAGTCTTCATGTGTTGACATAGGCTAGTGTTTCTCAGCCTTCCTAATGCCACAACACCTTAACACAGTTCCTCATGTTGTGGTGACCGCCAACCATAACATTATTTTTGTTGCTACTTAATAACTGTAATTTTCTACTGTTACAAATTGTCATGTAAATATCTGATATGCAGGATGTATTTTCATTCACTGGACCAAATTTGGCACAAATACCAAATTTGTAGTTGCTGGGATGTATAGTTAACGTACAATCAAAGAGCATTCTGTCCTCCACCAATGATAGAATTGAACCAGACTGGGCACACAGAACTCCCATGACCAACAGAAATATACTGGAAGGGTTTGGTGGGCATTGACCTTGAGTTTGGGGGTTTTAGTTCACCTACATCCAGAAAGCACTGTGGACTCAAACCATGATGGATCTGGACCAAACTTGGTATGAAACCTCAATATTTATTTATTTATTTGCCACATTTGTATACCTCCTTTCTCAGCCCAAAGGCGACTCAAGGTGGTTTACAGTCGGCAATAATTTAATGTCCCAACAGACATAAAAATACAATTAAAAACATTTAGCGCATATATATATATATGCCATATAAAAACAATACAAACATAAATCATCAGCGTCTCTTTAATAAAATCATTTTCCAGTTGCATCGTCCAATCGTTCTATAGTTCCATATTCACCTGTTATGCTGCATTTGCCAAAGCTTGATCGAAGAACCAGGCTTTTTAATGAAATGTTAATAGGGAGGGGGCCGATATAATATCCCTAGGGAGGGTGTTTCATAGCCGAGGAGCCACTGCTGAGAAGGACCAAATGTGAACATTGGTGGAGTTTGGGGGAAATAGATCTTGACATTTGGGAGCTTTCTGAACCTCACCAATGACAGAATTGGGCAAAACTTCCCACACAGAACCTCCAACAGAAAATACTGTTTTCTGATGGTCTTTGGTGACCCCTATGACACCCCCTCACGACCCCCCATGGGTCCTAACCCCCAGGTTAAGAAACACTGACATAGGGCCAAGAAGGACGGAGTCAGTCTAGCCTTCTAGAGATGCAGTTTCAGAGCCTGGAAACAATTGACTTGCTCACACTATGGCCATGTTTCAATAATAGCCAGAGAACAAAGTCACTCATTGGCACAGGCAGTTTGTTAGGAGCTCTATCTGTCCCTTTGGCTATACAGAGAGTAGATGGTGGTGGGTCTTGGCCAGAGTGCCATCTAAGCTCATCTTTAATGCTTCCACTCTTGCATAATTTGCATAGGACTAGGTTATTTGAATTGCAAATAAGTAGCTATCTTTTCCAGGATTTTCAAGGCAGGCTGTACACACACTAAACACACACACAAAACAGACCGATCAAATAAGCATTAGTAATAACATAGCTCTGTGCTGTTAGTTTCTGGGAAAAGCTTTCCCAACTTTTTCAGAAGAGAAAATTATATGCCAAACATGAACCAAGAAATCAAAATACAGAACAGGCTTTATTAGGAAACATACAGACCATTTGGCAATTCCGTATAGAACGTATTTGTTAAATGTGAGTCTGTTTAATATGCAGTGCTCATAGTTACAGTTTCTCTAGGAACGAAGTTAAAACCAAAGCATAAGCATTTCACTTCTGCACTCAAATGCAGTGGTGCATACTAATATCTGTTCTGCACATTCAGCTAAGAACGAAATGAATTGGCAAACTTAACTGTCTTGTAAATTCGGAGACTACTCAGTTAAAAACAGTTAAAATTGCTTTTCAAAAACATGCTGAAATCTGCATGGCTCATTTGCAAAGCGACAGAAAATAGGTAGCTTGTAGAATGATTTCTGCTTTGCTGGAAGAGAGCCCTTTGATGACAAATACTTGTTACAGATTGGAAACAAACTAGAGGAGACTTTTTGTTTTCTTTTTTCTGGCGTGGTAAGACATAGGGTATGTTTGCCATATCACGTGATTTTTCTCACCCATGTATTTTGCATTCATAGTGATTAGCTTTGAGATTTGTCATTAGAATAACAAGGGGAAAAGGAAATTACCAGCGTCTTTGCATTTTTATCTTTGCATGAGCTTTGGTGGAATGAATCTATTTCTTTTGAGGTAGTACAGAATGATAATAAATGTACATAGTTGTGAGAATGGGTTGGAAAATACTAGGATCCAAAAGGATGCAAATCATGACTCTTATCTTAAATTTGCCAAAGGCTATCTAAAGGTGATACATGTCTTTCAGATCTTTACAGCGGTCAGTTAGTGTTGATGTGGAAAGCAATAAAGCTGCTCATCAAAACTTGCCCCTTGGGTTCAAACCTCATCTGAGAAGATTCCTTTTGTTACAGTAGCAAAAAGTCTTGTATTGATATATTGTATGTAGTGCCACAAAGCAATTGTCTTTGTTCATAACTATGTTAATGGATTGGAATTTGTAAATATAGATTCGGTTCCCATGATGTTGTTACTGCACGGGTCACTTGCGTTGTTTTGAGAGACACTACACCCCCCCTTCTTCTTTGGCAATTCCTCATTGTCCAAGTATGATGGCCTTCCAATGTCCTGGCAGTGGGTCCATAGGTGACTGTGCAAGCCTATTCTTGATCTGCATGTTCTTCCACAGTGAGGGCATCGGTTTCCAGGTGGAAGGCGGTCCTGGTCAGGGTTGGCTTGATGCACCTTCCTTTTGGCACATTTCTTCCTTTCAACTTCCATTCATGCCTCTTCAAATTCTGCAGCACTGCTGGTTACAGCTGACCTCCAGTTAGAGAGCTCAAGGGCCAGGGCTTCTCAGTTCTTGGTGTCTATGCCACAGGTTTTAAGGTTGACTTTAATCCCATCTTTTAAAAATCTTTTCCTGTCCACCAACATTCCATTTTCCGTTCTTAAGTTGGGAGTATAGTTACTGCTTTGGGAAATGGTGCTTGGGTATTCAGACAACGTGGCCAGTCCAGCGTAGTCTTAGGCCCTGTCTCTGACACCCTTTGCCTACTACTGCCTACAGGACAACTTCATTCATCCTTTATTTCTTGGTGTGTGTTAGAGGCCAGTTTGTTTGTTTGTGATTGTACACCTGCCTTGTCTGCAGCACACCTCCTGTGCCAGCGACATGTCTTTTGAGACATGTTTTGGGGACAGCCTTTTATCCCACTCAATTCTCCTTTGCCGACCATGAGTAAAGCCATACATTGTCCTTCCTTCCTTCCTTCCTTCCTTCCTTCCTTCCTTCCTTCCTTCCTTCCTTCCTTCCTTTAATTCAAACTTTGCAGCTCCATAAGAACAAAAATATTTTAAGGTTTCCCCATTAAGAGAAAAGAATGGAGTTGTGTAAGATCTGCCAAGATTTGGCCATGAAATAAGTCAAAGACACATTATCTTATTAGCTATGCAAAGAAGTGATGACAGGGTGAGTAAACGGCCAGTCCTCATCTATCATTCTTAAATGATGAGTTGCCTATTTAGAAATATATTTTCTGGGGTCTGTGTGATAAGATCCTATGATGCATCCATATTTTAATATTGTATTTTTTATACTGTGCTTTCCCCGAGCCTGAAATTCACTTGTTTTATATTATTAATGCACTAGATTTTTGTGGTGACTTAACCTAGCCTCCTGCACTCCCCAATTAACAATTTAGTTTAAAATATGCTTTCTCTAGTGAACTGTGGTTAAACTTAACATGACCTTTATATTGTTTTATTTTCTGTACAATGTGACGTTGGTCCTTGAGTTAAATATCTATCTATCACATTCAGTGAAAGACAACAGCTTACCATCTCAGAAGATGTAGTATTAGGATCAAGGAAATGCAAGACATGGCTATTTTGTTAAGTAGGCTAAAGAGAAACTGAACTTTTTGGAACTGTGAGTGCCAGAAAAATTAACAAGCAAAGAAGGAAAAGAAAAGGAAACGAATTCCAGCCCAGAATGGTGGGTGGTAGCAATAATCTGTTTGGAGAGCAAGCCGAAGTCGAGGCCTTTTAGGTTTGAAAGGCAGGCGCTAATGAACTTCCAAGAAAGAACAGTGTTCTGAGTTTTTCCTGGGAAACGGAAGTCTTTTCAGTAACATCTTCTCTATTAATTATATCGGGAACTCGTTTTTGCTGAATATGATTGTATATAATATGATTTCAGCTGAGCTACAATAAGTCTCTTTTAATCTATTCTCACACAGTGCTATGCACTTGAATAATTGAAACGTTTTTCCTTTCCTTCTTTCTTGGCTTCTCAATCTACAACTTCTCACACTTTCTATTCTGCTTCCAACTACTCTCTGCCTTCATTTTCTCAAGTTCCTTTTAATTACACAATTATGGTAAAATGGGGTCAGAAAATGCAGAACTTTTAAGGATATTGTAGCATTTACGCTAAAGATTTAAACATTTACGGTATCTCCTGAATGTAAAATATTTGCTGATCTGTGCAAACCACACTTCCTGGTGAGGAATAGGGAGGCAGGAAGGATGCAAGGACTCAGTTGTGCATATGATCAGAAACTCTCAAATTATTTCTGATTAAGAATTTTTTTGTCCATGGTTAATTAAGTATCCGTTTGCTACTGTATTTATGGTGGATTACAGCCTTCTAACTGAAATATATAATCCCTTATTAAAATTTAATGAATGAGGCTTTTTGATAGTAATTGAAGTGTACAGGTCATTGGAGGTGGAAAGAAAAGAGGGAAGATAATGGCTGACAAAAGTAATTTAAAAGGTTATCAAGTAGGATTCCATGCATTAGGGCTGCCTTTCTCAACCTGCCAGCTACTAAATATGGTGGACTCCCATTATTCCCAAGCAACAATACTATTATGAGTTTTGTAGTCTATCTGGTAAAAAACAACTAGTTTGAAGGAACTATGATACAGACAGCCCCTGTATATATTCTGTAAGTTTGTTCATAACTTGAATTTGTATGTAAATTGAAACAGGTACATTTAAAAAAATGTAAGTCCAAACTTTTAAAAACTGGGTTGCTGTCAGTTTTTTGGCCTGTATGGTCATGTTCCAGCAGTATTCTCTCCTGACGTTTCGCCTGCATCTGTGGCTGGCATCTTCAGAGGTTCTGTTGGCAGTGAGGCACGTGGAGTGTCCAGGGTGGGAGAAAGAACCTTTGTCTGTTTAAAGCAAGTGTGAATGTTGCAATTAGCAAGCTTGAATTAACGTTTGAGTAGCTATGAAGTTTGCAAGTTCAACCATGAGGGTATCTGCATTTTTAGAAAAGTTTGGATAGCATTGGAAGGGTTAACACCCCTGTGGCGTTTGTTTTGCCGTCTGTGCCCCTGTTCAGAAGATTTCACCTCACTTTCTGTCCCCGTGACAATTGGATTTTGTAATTTGTAGGTTTTTGTGGGAACAAGGACTGGTGATAACGTTTTAGTGGAGACACTCTTCCTCCGTGGTAACCCTTACAGGAGTTAACCTTCTCAGGGATAGATGTCCTCTCACTTCCTGTTGTCTCATCCCCCCCCCCATTTTTTTACTAGGAGTTGGATGTAAGTCAGATGTCTGTAACTCAGAAAATGACTGTAGTGTCATCTGGAAGGAACCAGTTAAAAACTAGGCCTCTAAGCTCAACAATGACCACCTATATAGCATTCTCTGTAAAGATAATGATGCAACCAGTGAATTAAGTATAAGTAACTCAACTGAAGGAGCCCCTGTTGGTACAATGGGTTAAATCACTGAGCTGCTGAACTTGCTGACTGAAAGGTCGGTGGCTCGAATCCAGTGAGCGGGATGAGCTCCTGCTGTTAGCCCCAGCTACTGCCAACCATGCATCCAAAAACATGCAAATGTGAGTAGAGCAATAGGTACTGTTGCACCTAAGTTTCCAAGCTGTAGTCCTTCCCACATAGAGCCAACCATGTGTTTGCTACAGTAGTTTTCTTCTAGATGTGGCACATTTCTTCCTATCCAGCTCATGATGTGAGTATAGAATTACTTGGCTCAAGTCTCTGTAAACAAATAAGTGGGGGGAGGGGGGTTAAATTAACAAAAAGGGAAGACATTGTTTTCCTATCAGCATGGAGCTGGGAACATGAAATGACTAGCATGGGGTGATACTATTATTATATAAGCATGTCTAGGATTACATGGGATTATGTAGCATGATATAGTTTCTTCCATTGAAAGGCATAATATTTCTTCTGAGGTGAGATAGCATGATCTAGCCATTCTTTGTGCCTCCCCCTCCTTCTGGCTCCTGCACACAAACCCTATTTTGTCTTGTAAAAAATGGCCCTCAAAAGGCACTTATGGTGCCATTCCTGGACACCATCAATGGTGGATTGATTAATTGTGTACCCTTCCCAGCCCAAGATACCCCTCCCCAAGATTGAAATAACTAATCATTTCTAGGTAAGGTTTACATCTAAGTTATGGGCAACTTGGGAGTTGCTGCAGCCCATTAATGAGATGTAATGCCACTCATGTCATCATTGTTTAACTCAGTCTAAAGCAGCGTTTCTCAACCTGGGGGTTAGGACCCATGGGGAGGGGGAAATGAGGGGGTGTCAGATGGTCGCCAAAGACCATCAGAAAACATTTTTTTTTCTGTTGGTCATGGAGGTTCTGTGTGGGAAGTTTGGCTCAATTCTATTGTTGGTGGGATTCAAAATGCTCTTTGATTGTAGATGAACTATAAATCCCAGCAAGTACAACTCCCAAATGACAAAATCAACCCCCCAACCCCACCAGTATTCAAATTTGGGCATATCAGGTATTTGTATCAAATTTGGTCCAGTGAATTAATATACATATCAACCCCAGAGGTCACTTCGTTCTGAACAACTGAACCTCCTTGAAGTGCCGTCCTTTAAAGCTATCCGTCTTACATCGACCCGGCGCAGAACCTTTTCTGTAGTAGCGCCGTCAATCTGGAATACCCTTCCAAGTGATGTGCGAACCTTGCAGGATTTACTATCTTTCCACAAGGCCTGCAAGACCCACCTTTTCCGGCTAGCCTTTGATTGCTAAGCTGGAAAACTTTTTAGTTTAATTTAACATGTTGTTTTACTCCTGTTGTGTTTTTATGTGATTGTGAGCCGCTCCGAGCCCTCAGGGAGTGGCGGCGTACAAGTCCAAATAATAAATAAATAATAAATCAATATCAGATATCAGATATGTACATTACGATTCATAACAGGAGCAAAAGCAGTTCCAGTAAATGTTGAAAATACAAGAAAAATGTTGGGACATTTTATCATATTTGGTGGTCTTGCAAAAAGGTCCAGAAATACTGAACCTGGAACCTCATCACACTGAGGTCCAATTTGTGGATTATAGGGCAGCATGGAGAATTTGGTGGGCAGCAGGGAAACTGTCACCCCACACCCCACATTGGTGCTTTCCCCACCACATGGGGGAAAGTGTCGCTTCCCAGCTTACCTCCGTTTTTGTCAATGGAACACAGGAAGCCTCCTGTGTTCTCTTGGCAGTGTCTTAGGGTGCTTGGAGGATGTTGGGAGGACGGAGCCCTGCTGGAAGTAGCTGTGCATTGTCTGATGGCATCCAGCAGACTCTGTCCTCTCAGTGTCCTCCAAGCATCCTAGGATGCTAAAATTGGCTAATGTGATGAGATCCTTAAATGTACGTGATGTTGGGAGAAAATGTCACGGTCAAACTAATGATGAAATCAGACTTTTCTTTCTTAGGGATGTTGGATGATCACCTAAAGAAAACATGGAAGACTACTAGAATTTATGATTACTGTAGTGAGAAACATCTATGTGCAGAGATGAAAAGAACCAGTCATCCCCACACAAGAAGAATGGCTGATGGAGATTCTTGCATTAGCTGAGATAGACAAACTGATGTTGCTGATTAAGAATAAATCTTTACTAACTTTAAGAAAGTTTGGGACTTGTTTATCATTTTTGTACAACAAAGATGGTGGCAAACTTTAACTATTGGATTTATGAATTAGACAAGTGTTATTAAATGTAGAAGTATGGATATACAGTGTTATTTAAATGGAGTAGGAAAACAAAAAGTAAAAATCAACAGACAATGAATGCAAGGCTCATAAAATAGACCTAGTAGTTGTGTGGCTAATCTGTGGTTATTAGTTCAGGTATGTTCTTTGTTCGAGTGATTACTTTAAATTTCGTTATGGTAGATGTAGTAGTTTTAAGTATTATGAAAAATTGCTTTTTTGTCATTTTTATTTTTCCTTTATTTCTGAATAAAAAGGTAATTAAAAAGAGAGTGTATCTCTACTTCACACCACTTTAAAAGTCATAATTCCATTTTGTGGGATTTGTAATTTGGTGAAGATTCTGTAGTAGAAAGGGCTTCAGATCTCCTCCTCCTTCTGCGTTTGACCTGCTTGATGGCGAGGTCTGCCCTACTGGTATTTTAGCACCATTTCACCTGGTTGTGCACCTGATTAAGGTGTATGCCAGCAGTCTTCAGATCATTGTGCAACGTGTCCAGCCAGCATTGTTTCAGTAGTCCCTTTGGTCTCTTGCCAAGCACTTCTAAATCAAGAGAAATCTTGTGAATGGATTTATCTTCACCTCAGAGAGTATGATCACACCATCTGATGCATGATTCTCATAGTTTGTCAGCAATTGGAGCAATGCCAAAGTGTTGCCAGATGTCATCGTTGTGGATGTGGTCAAGGTGTGTGATGCCAGCTGTAAATTTTAGCATGCTTATCTCCATATCACTGAGGCAGCGTTCTTCTTCCTTTGTTATTGGGCAACATTCAGCTCCATATAGTGCCACAGGCCTTATGACAGTTCAATAGATTTTTGATTTCAGGTGACTGGGCATCTTCTTGTTGCAAAGAACACTTGCTATCCAACACCATAGAAAAGGCTTCAGATGTACCCATAAAATATTTCTGTCCTGTTCCATTCACGCTCTGGTTACATTCTGTATAGACTACTGCTACGCGCTCTATGTTGGGTTGCCTTTGAAGACTGTTTGGAAGCTTCAAATAGTCCAACAGGTGGCAGCCAGCTTGCTCACCTGAGTGGCATTCAGGGAGCATACAACCCATCTATTATGCCAACTCCACTGGCTGCCAGTTTGCTACTGGACACAATTCAAAGTGCCTGAAAGCTCTAAATGGTTCTTATGTGTCCGAATATATCTCTCCCTATGAACCATCTAAAAGTTTAAGATCGTCCAGGGAGGCCTTGCTCTCGGTCCCACCTTCTTCGCAGGCATGACTGGCAGGGATGAGAGACAGGGCCGTCTCAGTGGTGTCCCCTCAGTTGTGGAACGCCCTCCCCAGGCATATTAGATCAGCCCCCTCCCTCTTGACCTTCCACAAAAAGTGAAAATGTGGCTGTTTGAACAAGTCTTCGGAATCTAATGCAATAGTCAAACATGGTATTAGACTAAAGTGAACATTGGAATGGCTCAAATTATGATTTATGGACTTACAATGAAGGCATTGGTTTTATAAGTTTTATTGAATATATTTATAATTCTGTGAATTGTAGATTGTTAGGCATCTTAATTGCTGCCTGGTTGTAAGCTGCCTTGAGTCACCTTCGCCTTCGAGAAAGGCAGGATAGAAATATAGTAAATAAATAAATAAGAGAAAAGTGCAATTATTTATCCATAAGAACAAAAACATAAAAAGCAGAAATACAACAAACTTTTTTCAGATTCTGAAGCCGTATCTTAAAACAAATGTATACCAACTTTAAATATTTAAAACAAAGAAATAGATTTTAAATATGTATGTGTATCTATGAATCCATGTACAAACTGAGAAAGAATACAACTCCCTAATCTTCTCTGTGACAATCTGTGTTAAGTCCAAGTCAGATTGTTTTTTTTAAAAAAATAACAAAAGCCATCCTTCCAATTTCTTGGTCTGCTTGTTAAAGGAATGCAACCTAATTGATGTCAACATACTTTCCTGTAGCCTCCAGCCAAGATATTTACTCAGCTAATTCACTAGAACTGTATTACATACCCTCTCTTTCATGGGCTATTAAATTCAGTTTACCTGGCAGAATGCCAGAATATATCACAAAGGTATCGAATCTGAGCCCCGTATTCACTTCTGCGGTGCCCCTAGGCACATCTATTAGTCCGACTAATAAGCAGGATTAAGCCAGTCAGTCCCAGGAAATGAACTTTAAAACATCTTCTGCACATTGATCTGGAACAGCCATCCATGCAGAAAGATTACCTCCAATAATGGCTAGACGCCACTGCTTACAAACACTTGAAAATCCTAAAAGAGGAAGCTTAGGGCCTTGCCCTATGGTGTGAAAGCAAAGAAAGCATAAAACCCCCCATCTATTCAAGTGGACAGCTTTCTTTAAATGCTCAATTCCTACTATGTACATGCTATAGGACCTTCTCCCATGCAATATATAAGCACCTTTGCCTTACTGTCATGTTTTGTCCTAGCTCCGTCTTGTAAGAAGATGGAAGTAAACTCTCCCCAAAACACCACATGCATCTCTTACAGCTTTTAAACAACTGAAAGTGAATTCCTTCCCCTTAACACACTAAGAGCCTCCCATTCCATCAGATTGGCTGCAATGCGTGCGACTTAAATTTTTTCCCCAAAAAATCACATTACAGTGAAATCACATTTTTTTCATGGACAAAAGTAAATGTGATTTTGGTGGTGCGTTTCTCGGTTGCAAATTTTCAGCTCACTGGAAATTTTAATTAAAGGAACATGAATATCATGTACGTCATTTGTCCTGCCGCATAACTGCTGCGTGAACTTTACCTGCAAGAGGTACAGCATCTAGAGAGGAGAAAAAGGGCCATGCAGGTCCTTTCCTTCACTGCCGCCAGCTACAGCAGTAACGACAGGTGACAGTATTACAGAAAGAGAAAAAAGGGACCAACTGGAGACTACCCACAAGTGGCCATCATTCAACAACAAAGACAGGAACACCTCAGCTCACAATTAAAGGTGATTTCCTCATCCTACGACAAAGAAAATGGTGATGATGTGCCTAGAGATGAGTGAAGTCGACTCAAAATTGACTACAAGGAAAACAGTAAGCACACCATTTTTGCCTTAAATAACGCACACAATTTCACTGTGGCAGAAGGCATATAGGGAAGTGATCTCAGGGCAGCCATGAGGAGCTGTGAGTGGAAACTATGGAAGAAAGATAAATTAGAGAAAGAAGCGTGAGAGAATTTACTGTAGGGAGAAAGGCAGTATGTAACCAGCGTCACAGACTGAGAAGGAACACAGTAAGAGTATGAGTGGAAGGTTATGGAAAGATGGACCGAAAAACATTCCAAACATTTCAAAATGTTGCATGCACTCACAATTCCCTCAAATGCTTTGGGGACCCAATTCAACATGTTGCGGATTGCATGCTTAGACGCCGATATTTGTGCAGTTCCCTAACTCTTGGGAGTGTCACTCACTGTCATGTGCTTCTCTCTGTTGAATTACATAGAAAAGACTACTTTTCCCCTGAGATGGCTACTGTTCCAGCACTGCTGTTAGCAGCATCAGGAGTGCAGTCAGTATCGGTGATTTTTTTATCAAAATTGATGAGTGGAGGAAAGAGAGACTTTGACCAATCTCAGTGATGTCACCTGAAATTGTATAGGGAGGTGAGATCAATTCTACAACACTCAATAGTATCAATATAACTGAGATGAGTGGGAGAAATTTTAATCTCTCCCACATAGAGATCCCATCCTTGGATGTCAACAGAAAGGGAGATTTAAACTAAGTCCTGCATAGATATGTATGTGTGCTTATGTGCATAAATATGAATATGCTCCAACCATCTGGATGTTCCAAGATGTCAAAGGGACCAAAACTGATTTCCATGTTGGCAATATTCTTGCCTAAAGATCTCAGGGAGTCATACATTATTTCTTCATTTTGTATGAATCTCTAATAACATACACAGGGCCCTCAGTATCCACTGTGGTTTGTTTCCAGGACCCACTCCTTCATTTTCATGTACATCAAAATCCATGGGTGCTCAAGGCCCATTATATACAATACTGTAGTAAAATGATGCCCCTTATATAAAATAATTTCTTTTTAATATACAGACTTTTTTTTAGCCAGGTAGGTCTTGTCTATGAAGGGATTTCCTGCCATAACTCACATGGTGCTGCTATTTCTTTTCATCAATAGATTTTATTGTTTCAAATCTATTAGTAATGTTTTTTATACAAATGTTAAGGTAAAAGTAAAGGTTTTTCCCTGACATTAAGTCCAGTCGTGTCCGACTCTGGGGGCTGGTGCTCATCTCCATTTCTAAGCTGAAGAGCCAGCATTGTCCGTAGACACCTCCAAGGTTATGTGGCTGGCATGACTGCATGGAGCGACGTTACCTTCCTGCCATAGCAATACTTATTGATCTACTCACATTTGCATGTTTTCAAACTGTTAGGTTGGCAGAAGCTGGGGCTAACAATGGGCACTCATGCCGATCCCCGGATTCGAACCTGTAACCTTTTGGTCTGCAAGTTCAGCATCTCAGCAATTTAACCCACTGCGCCACCGGGGCTCCTATACAAAAGCTAGGACACATTAAATAAGTAAATAAATACATATCATGACTAACCGGGGCTTAGATATAAGCTGGAAATTACCCATTCAACTCAAAGGGAAGGCATCTGATTTTTTCCTAAAAAGTACCATTACTTATTCTGCAAAATTTCCACTAAGTACCTGTGGTAATCTCAGTAAAATTAAAAGGGATTTGTGTTATTTTATCACCCTATTTTGCGACAGATACTAAATCATGCCCAAGAAAATGGATTATGTTTTTGCACATAAGATAAACCTGTAAATATGTTCTTGTCTTCAGCCTTTGTGCGTTATAGATCTTGTGTCGTCTGAAAGATGGATAGTAGTAGTTGCTTGGGAGAGAGATTCATTCGTTTTCTGGCCATCTCTTTTGGATGCACACACCGTGAATTGTACAAAGTGGGCGATCTTCTGGGAGAAGAATGATAAAGCCAAGAGCTTACTTTTCCCCAAATAGCCATGGAAGTCATATGGAAATCCGTGCTTCTTGACAAATCTTCCAATTACTCTCACCACATTTCTGCTTCTTTTTCTTTGATTAAGCAAATATTGCATGATGAGGACTTAGGAAATATAATGAAATCAGAAAACACTACATAAATCATCTGAACTCATAATGATTTTAAATGGTTTGCCATGTTGCTTGGGAAATGTTGTTCCTCCTTTCATGGAGCAGCTTGGCCTGATTTCCATTCCTTCCAGTTTCATATGGCAATCTGTCTTTGCCAAAATTGCAGTGAGTAAGACAGCGAAACCTAATGAGCTGTGCATCATAAATCTGTAACAGGCATCTCTTGGATGAGTCCATCCCCTATGCATGTGGCATATATACTATATTTAGAACCTCTGCTTGTTATAATCCTATTGCAGGAAGAGAAGGGGACTTGCCTGAGTTTCATTCCTTTGAGCCCATCCCCAAAGAATACACTAAGTGGATTTAAAGCTGCTATTCTGAAGCCGTTATTAAATCAACCTGTGGACAGGTGTGTTCTCATTAAATCCATGCTGCTTCTTCCTGTGCAAGGATTTTCATAAATTTTACCATTAGAAAAAAAATCCAGAATGGACTGTTCTGCCAAGAAATTGAGCATTATCCAAGACGTATGTTTCTTCAATGGGTTAACAGAGTCATGCACAGCTCTCTTCCTGTAGTTGCATGAACTTCAACACACATTTCCAGGGACCTTTGGGGGTGTTTGGGAGGTCCCCATAGGTAACATTCTTACAACATGTCAAGGCACAGGCAAATCATTGGATGTACTTATACAGATCCCCCTGATCTCCAATGACATTGTGGGGGCTGCATTACTTTAAAGAATAGATGTATTGGAAGAAGGTAATATTGACCATTATAAAGCCTTCTGACTTCCATAACAAACAAAGAAGTGGGTTAAATTTGACTTAATGCTATCAGGACTTGCTCACAGAACGGCAGCTGAAATTTTCAACCAAATGACTTTGAGACTGAAATTTTGCATTTGACTCTATTTAAGTGTCAATTGAAAGTCAATCGACAATAAGAGAAAAACACCCCCCAACCAAAGTGACTGGAAGTGGCCAGAATGCCACTTTTCCTTCCTGAGAATGATCACCATCAGCCTGCATGGGATCGGGAGGCACCAAACATGGGCATCCAACCTTCCACATCTGCTCATTTCTTCTCTTAACCATCTGGAGACAGGCAAGTAGCTACATGTAATCGAAGGTTACTGTAGTTTATAAATATCCTGCTTTTCATCCCATTAAAACCTAATGGAATTTAGGTTGGTTGAAATGCCAGATTTCTTTCAGGAGTATAGCGCGAGAACACTCACCGGACAAAACAGAATACCCCCCGCATGTGGCGTAATGAAAAAGTCCACACATTGTCTTGTCAGAGAAAGAAAACATGCCATGCAGATGATCAGTGAAGAAAAAGTTGTTTACTCTTTGGAATGGAGAGCAACATATACACAATCATGAACAGTTGCATTGACTCACACAATGTCCTTTTAGAGAGATTCAAATGGTCTTTCAGTGTCTATGTGGAATATCTTCTCCCAGCAGCTCATGAAGCAAGACCCCCCCCCCCCCTCTCAGCTCAAGCCTAAAAATGTAACTCTTGCCAAAACTCTCAGGCTCAGCTTGCTCCTTCGGCATGGCCCAAACCAATCAGCTTTGTGCTTTACATTTTCAGTTAACACACTCACCAACTGATTTCTTACATGCCCTAACACCCCAGTCTGGAAAGATTTTCTGGTTTCTAATGTTGGTTAAGTCTGATGTCAAAAGTTTTAACTCTTTTAATCAATTTGACAATCTTTTTTAAAAAATCTATTTAAAAAATCCAGCTTACTTTAATGATTGATGGAGGATATTGCATATCCTCCAACATTTTATGGGTGGAAACCAGGACATCTACGGCTCAGTAATATCAGAATGTGATCACCGGCTGCTGATAAGTTTCAGGTCTCAATTCAAGGTGCAGGTTATCACTTATAAAGCCCTACACCAGGGGTGCTCATTAGGTAGCTACTAGTAGATCTTCGGCCCTCTTCCAGGTGATCTTCAGGCCTCACCAGCCGGATGGCGCACTCCTGCCATGCGCGCGCACACCTTGTTGCTGTTGTTATTATTTACAAACGTTGTTCATGAGAAATAACACACAAGCTAGGAAATGCTTCAACAGTTTTTCTGTTGCTTGAGCCTACTGGGAAGTGCCAGGTTCATGCCGTCCTCTTCTTTATTCCTTCTGAGTTAATTGAGAGCAAACCACTTTTACATTTTGAACCTAGTTTTCAGAAACTGAAACAAGTTAGAAGGCAAAGGGAGAAAGCACAAGGAGAGAAAAATCAGGACATTTAAAAAGCAGCTGAAGAAGTGGGGTGGCATAAGATTAATTTGTACTATGTTTCCCAAACTGGGATAGTTGGAGAATATCTAGCATGTTATTGTTTTTGCATGCATTACAAATTGGTTTGGAGGTCTAGAAATTTCCCAATCAATCAATCAAATGAATCAATTTAATCCATTATAATTGCAGGAAGCTATAAATCAGTGTATTTATTCTTTCATAATTAAATGAATGAATGCTTAATTAAATAAGATATCCCATAAAGCAACATGGTAGTTTGCCTCTCTTGTTTTTGTATGATACATTCAAGTGTCAGTGTAGTGAATGTTTAACAATTGTTCAGCTTCCAGAAGAATTTCTATAAAGAAAGAACAGAAACACTGAAGTATCCTTTGGGCTCAAAGAAAAGAAAATGCTCTCAGCAATACATTGGAGGCACAGTGGGGGAGAGGGGTCTATTCAGAGCACATAGTTGGATTTTTATTGCTCATGGGGCTCATGCTACTTTTGATGCTACTGCTGCTCCTATTATCATGAAGATAGCCACAAAAACATTTAAAAGGTGTTCAGCAGACAATACCCACTCTCTCCAAAATGAGCGTGATTACCTGGGATAAGACAGGAAAACAGCACCACAAAGTTAAAAGTGTAGCATTTACGTTTGTACCATTTTTATTTTGAAATTGTAGTCAATCTGAGAGGGAAAAGTGGTATTGATTAAACACCCCAGTAAACAAGATACTTGCTGTATTCACAGTTTTGCAAGTCCTAAACAATCTGGTGCCATTTCTTTCTTTAGAATCTGATACAAGTCAAGTAACATGAAACTGTAAGAGTGGCACAATCTGAGGCCTTCCAGATATGGCTGAACTAGTACTTCCATTCCCCCTAGTTATCATGGTCAATGGTTGGGATTTTTTTTTTGTCATGTTAGAAGTGACTTGAGAAACGGAAAGTCGCTTCTGGTGTGAGAGAATTAGCTGTCTGCAAAGATGTTGCCCAGGGGACGCCTGGATGTTTTGATGTTTTTACCATCCTTGTAGGAGGCTTCTCTCGTATCCCTGCATGAGGAGAGCTGGAGCTGAGAGAGGGAGCTCCGGATTCGAACCTGTGACCTTAAGATGAGTTAAGATCAGTTAAGATGGTCTTGAAGGATATCAATACAGCTAGAAGCCATTCCCCTGTTTGGCCATCTGGGACAAAGAGCAGTAAAAGACAGGCAATACATTTTGCAATCCATTAGCAGCAGCCCATTTGAACCTGCGACCTGTCGGTTTTTAGTCCTGCTGGCACAGGGGTGTAACCCACTGGGGGCACCGGTTGGAAATGATGGGACTTGACCACATCTCCCCACCCCCGGCTATGATTGCCGCTGTCAACCCACTCTATACTTCCCAAATTGCCCTTTCTCTTGTCATAAAAAGAGTACAGATTGCAATTTCTGGAAGCTGCAACTTCTCTATGAAGTGAGCTTTGTACTGTTTAAGTATAAATGTACATAACAGTTTTTCAAAGCTAAATGTGGACCTCTAGTCAACTAGTTTTGAAGGACTGGAAGGCATTTCGTCAGTCTGAGTAGCCCCTGAGAGTCCCACCAATAGCAAAAAGTCAGTTGGATGCTCTTCTGATATAAGAGGACAGATTTGTGAATAGTCACATGACAGATGTGGTTTTTAGCCATGCCAGGGTTGACAAGGTGTCACACCAAGTAATGACCAGAGAGGTATTGAGTTCCAATTCAAGTTATAACGTTTATTCAAGATAAGACTGAGGTTGTCTGAAGTCGGCAAAGTTCTGTTTATTAATAAGAGCATCAAGTGCCTTCCATATGCTTTCTGGTGAACTGGCGGCAGATCCTTCAGACGAAATCCATATGATTGATTCAATCAATTATCTAGCCATCTCATGCAAAACGTCATCCTAGTTTTTGGGCCATCTAGTGGTGAAAGAGAGATTGCTTTTTGTGATTGTTATTCAGAAGTCCATGAAACTGTGCTATAAAGAGGCTGAGAAGGATGGAGCCTGCTCTCTGCACAGGGGCAGCTGAACCAATAAGCAAACTATGCATTTGCGTAGAGCGCCAATCCCCTAGAGGTGCTCTTCCTTCTTTTCCCTCCCTTTGCCTCCCTCCCTCCCTTTCTTTCCTCCCCGGGGCCTCTGCGCCTGGCTGCCCCCTCCCTCCATTCAGACCTCTTCCTCGCTCGCCCTCTTCACCCATGGGGAGAGAGCAGCAGCACCACTCTCTTCCCTCTGCCTCCAAGCGCCTCCTGACCCCACCAGTATTCAAATGTTGGGGTATCAGGTATTTATATCAAATTCGGTCCAGTTCCCTCATTGTTTGAGTCCACAGTTCTCTCTGGATGTAAGTGAACTACAACTCTAAATGTCCAGCAAACCCTTCCAGTGAACCCAGGAGACTATTAGTATTCGTATTAATATTGGTATTGTTATTATTATATGGGGCAGAAATGATGGGAAAACCTACCATAAGCTTGATTTGTTGTTGTTGTTATTAGTAGTATTGGTACTTGTGATATTATATGGGGCAGGAAGGATGGGAGAACCTAACAAAGGTTGACTTACTGTTATTATTATCATTATTGTTGTTGCTCGTGCAGTAATTCTGTCTCCCTGTCTGGCAGAAAGGAGGAGGCTGGACTAGATGGCCTTCGGGGTTCTCTTCCAACTGTCTGAGTCTTACAACAACAACAACAACAACAACAATAAAGATGATGTATAATAATAGAATAGTAATTCTATCTTCCTGCCTGGCAGAAAGATGGGGGCTGGACTAGATGGACTTTGGGGTTCCCTTCCAACTGAGTCTAATAATAATAATGATGATGATGATGATGTATAATAATAGTCTCCTGGAGTGACTGCAGGAGCAAAAAAGCCCACAAAAAAACAAAAACCTTTCCAGTATTTTCTGTTGGATGTCGGAGTTCTGTGTGCCAAATTTGGTTCAATTCCATCATTGGGGGAGTTCAGAATGCTTTGATTGTAGGTGAATTAAAAATGCCAGCAACTACAACTCCCAAATGTCAATGTCTATTTTCCCCAAACTCTACCAGTGTTCAAATTTGGGCTTATTGAATATTTGTGTCAAGTTTGGTCCAGAATCCAGATCCATAGCGGTTTGGGTTCACAGTGCTCTCCAGATGTAGGTGAACTACATCTCCCCTAAATCACTGGATTTTCTGTTTGTCATGAGCATTCTGTGTGCCAAGTTTGGTCCAGGTCTATCATTCATGGGGGTCTTAGTGGTCTGTGGAATTCTGAGCTGAATTGGTTGACAGTACTGTAAATCCCATCATCCGTTGTCCATACTCCCCCAAACATATTGCTTTTGTCATTAATCACTAGGCTTTAATTATGTTCAGTTTGTAGCAATGAAAATACATCTTGCATATCAGAGATTTACATTACAATTCATAACAGTATTTATTTATTTATTTTAGACATTTATATCCAGTCCTTCTCACCCCCTGGAGGCAGACTCAGGGAGGCTTATAGCCGGTAACCATTAGATGCAAACAACAACAATAAAAAGACAGATAAACCTTAACAAAAACATCATCATAAGTTAAAAGACCATTTAAAAGAGACAGTAGCAAAATTACAGTTATGAATTTTATGGTTGGGGGTCACCACAATATGAGGAATTGTATTTATGGGTCGCAGCATTAGAAAGGTTGAGAACCAGTTATATTATGTGTGTGTGTTATATAATATTCATAAGCTCTTTACTGTATGGATTTTTTACCTTTCCACATCTTATGTCCTACACTTGATTCTTGTGTAGTTTTCCTCCATAGCTGTCCCATGGGGGTCCTCACAAAAACATCGTCAACAGGTGTCCTTGTCCATTCTAGTGGCGATTACTCCACCTCAATCCACAAATTGTGTAAATTATGAAAGTTTTAACCCTACCTACACTTAAACAGCACTGGCATTCCACTTCTTTTGTGATTAAACCTCTCTGGAGGTTTGTGAACTGAAGATGGATGGATACCCAACTTTGCTTTGACTGTGTCTTCCCGTCTGGCTGGAAGGGGTAGGACTAGATGCCCTTTTGGGGACCCTGGAGTCTCCTTCTCTGGAGGTTTTTGAACTGAGACTGGATGGCTGTCTGTTGAGGAGTTCTCATGCTACCCCTCTATTCTGCTTTGGTCAGACCACACCTGGAATACTGTGTCCAATTCTGGGCACCACAATTGAAGGGAGATGCTGACAAGCTGGAATGTGTCCAGAGGAGGGTGACTAAAATGATAAAGGGTCTGGAGAACAAGCCCTATGAAGAGTGATTTAAAGAGTTGAGAATGTTTATTTGATTTGATACAGTAAGCAAACTTGAGACTCCGCCGCCTCTCGATGGGCCCACCTTCACCCGTTTCCAACCGCTGGACGCAGCAGCTGTCGATAAGTTACTTGCTGCAGCTAGACCAACTACTTGCTCCCTCGACCCGTGCCCCTCCTGCCTTTTTAGATCCTGCCGGGAGGGGTTACGAGACACCCTGGGTAAGATTATCAACAGCTCCCTTGAGCAAGGAGTGTTCCCAGGGGGTTTGAAAGAGGCGATGGTAAGACCGCTGCTGAAGAAGCCGAATTTAGACCCTTCGGCTCCCTCCAACTACTGACCGGTTTCCAACTTGCCGTTCCTAGGAAAGGTAGTTGAGAGGGCAGCAGCGGATCAGCTGCAGTGGTTCTTAGATGACACAGCTGGACTCGATCCCTTCCAGTTCGGCTTCCATATTGGGCATGGGACGGAGACCGTGCTTGTCGCCATTACAGACCAACTTCGCCGCCAGCTGGACCATGGCGGGTCAGCCCTGCTTGTGTTGTTAGATCTCACAGCGGCATTTGATACAGTAGATCACGCATTACTGTCCCACCGTCTAGCCGTGACGGGAGTTGGGGGGACTGCCCTTAAATGGGTGGCCTCCTTCCTCCAAGATCGGGGACAACATGTGGAGAGGGGGAAGGAGGTCTCTGGGAGACTCCCATTAAGTTGTGGGGTGCCCCAGGGAGCTATCTTTTCCCCTTTATTATTTAACATCTATATGCGTCCGCTGGCCCAGCTGGTTCGCGACTTTGGTCTGGAGTGTTATCAGTACGCTGATGACACTCAGCTGGTGCTGAGAATGGATGGCAGGCCGCATACCGTACCCGATTGTTTCCGTCAATGCCTTGAAGCTGTGACTGAATGGCTGCGTTCCAGCCGGCTGAAGATGAATCCACCGAAGACGGAGATTCTGTGGCCTGGTCGCCCTGGGCTGGATGCTGGTTGCCTGCCCTGGAGGGCGCACAACTAAGCCCGTCATCTTTGGTTAAAAGTTTAGGAGTCCAGTTGGACCCATTTCTATCCAGTTGGACCCATTTCTATCCATCTGTGACAGGCCAGGCAACTGGCCCCCTACCTGTTCAGGGACTATCTGGCCACGGTGATCCAAGCAACGGTCATCTCGAGGCTAGACTACTGTAATGCCCTCTACATGGGCCTGCCCTTGTTGACAATCCAGAAACTCAAGCTAGTGCAAAATGCCGCGGCTCGACTACTGGTGGGTGCACCAGTGAGAGAGTACATCACTCCCATTCTGCAGCATTTGCACTGGCTTCCAATCGAGTACCGAATTGTCTTCAAGGTGTTGGTTTTGACCTTCAAGGCCCTGCATGGTCTAGGGCCAGTGTACCTGAGGGACCACCTCACCCCATATGTTCCCCCGAGATCACTACGCTCGGAAGAGCGAAACCTCTTAATTGTTCCATCAATTCGCTCCTGCCATCTCTCCACAACAAGGCAGCGTGCCTTCTCAGCTGTGGCACCGGCATTATGGAACGCACTGCCGGATGATGTCCGGGCCATTACAGAGCTCATCCCATTTTGGAGGGCCTGTAAGACCACACTGTTTAGGCTTGCTTTTAGCTGAAGCCTTCAGAGGTTGAAATCCGCTTACTGCTCTCGGTCTCTACTGCACTGATGTATTGCCTATAGCTCATTGCTTTTATGTACTTTACTATTTTAAGAATTCGTATGTTTTATTGCTGTATCAATTGTTTTTAACCTGACTGTATGTAAACCGCCCCGAGCCTGCAGGAAGGAGTGGTATATAAGATAATATAAATAAATAAATAAATAAATGTTTAGTCTGCAGAAGAGAAGGCTGAGAGGAGACATGATAGCCATGTATACATATGTGAAAGAATGTCATAAGGAAGAGGGAACAGGCTTGTTTTCTGCTGCCGTGAAGACTGGGATGCGGAACAATGGCTTCAAACTGCAGGAAAGGAGATTCCCCCTGAACATTAGGAAGAACGTCCTAACTGTGAGAGCTGTTCAGCAGTGGAACTCTCTGCCCTTGAGTGTGGTGGAGGCTCCTTCTTTGGATGCTTTTAAACAGAGGCTGGATGGCCATCTCTCGGGGTGCTTTGAATGTGATTTTCCTGCTTCTTGGCAGGAGGTTGAATTGGATGGCGCAGAAAGTCTCTTCTAACTCTATGATTTTATAAATTTTTATATATATTAAAATAGGTTTTATTAAGGTTTTCAAACATAAAACAAACAGAAAGACGACAATATTCAACAATCAATATACCATTCATAAAAACCTCCATCCCTCCCCCCCTTTACCACTCATAAACATACCATATGTATTTGACTTCCCCCTCTCACTCCCACCCCGTTGACCTTCATCTCGGTCCTAACTGAAACTGATTTATAGTTGTATAAAGTAAATCCTCTTAATTTAACCGACAGATCTTTAACGCATATAGATATTTATATTAATATCCATTTTTTTCCGTTTCTTCAGAAAGTCGAGTATTGGTGACCAGTCTGTAATTTCCATGTTTTGTGACAGTGCCCTTGAGAGACAATCCATATTTATTATGTCCATCAATCTAAATATCCAGTCCTCTTCTCTGGGTAAGGTCTTTTCCTTCCAGCGTTTCGCCAACACCAGTCTCGCTGCAGTAATACAGTAAATAAATAGTTTTTCTTTATTCTTGTCTATAGTGAAGTCCAGCAGGCCCAGCAGCATATATTCAGCTTTAAAGTTGAACTCAATATTGAGTGCCTCTTTCATTACTCTATATACCTTTTTCCAGAATTTTTTCACCATTCTGCAACCCCACCACATATGGAAGAATTTCCCCTCTACTTTGCCACATTTCCAGCACTTATTACTGTATGTGGGGTTATATTTCGCTATCTTATCCGGGGTCAGGTGCCATCTGAAAAACATTTTAATGCCATTCTCCCTGAGATAATAGGCATAGGTATATTTATAATGCTTCCTCCAAAGTCTTTCCCATTGTCTCAGGGGGACTACGTGACCTAAGTCTTGTGCCCACCTGACCATACATATTTTAACCGTCTCTTCCTCTGTGCTCCATTGTAAGAGTTTTTTATATATTGCTGAGATCCTGCCTTTCTTTTTTTGAGTCACCTCATCCCAGAATTGGTTGGTCTCAGTGTATCCCCGAACTTTGTCTTTCTGATATATATCATGGATCTGCCTATATTGGAACCAGTCCAGGCTTCCATCCAAGTCCTTAAGTTCTTCAAAGTCTTTCAATATAAATCCATTACCCTGTCTCTTCAACAGCGTATCATAACTTAGCCAACTGTTTTTTCCATATTGTCTCCTGCCATAGGCCTCCTGTGGTGAGAGCCATTTGGGCGTTTTTTCAAATAATCTTTCCCTATGCTTCTGCCAGATCCTCAGTAATGGTTTTCTAAAGCAGTGGGTATTAAAATTCTTTTCTAGTTTTACTCTACCGTACCAAAGGTACCCATGCCAGCCAGCCCTTAGGTCAAAGCCTTCAAGGGCTAGCAGCATGGTGTCCCTTAGCATGGTCCAATCCATTACCCATTCTAGGGCACTAGTCTCATAATAGCATTTCAGGTTTGGCACCCCAAGTCCACCTCTATCCTTCTCATCTGTCATATTCTTCCAACTTATTCTAGGCCGTTTTCCCTGCCAAATGAATTTTCTAAGTTCCTTATCCCACATGTCAAATGTTTTGGCATTTATTAATATCGGGATATTCTGGAAGAGGAAAAGGAGCTTGGGGAGGACATTCATTTTTATTAGGGATATTCTGCCCAGTAACGATAGGTTTAAAAATTTCCATTTAGCTAAGTCTTTCTTAATTCTCTGCCATACACTCTCATAATTGTTTTTGATGAGATCCAGATTTTTTGGTGTTATAACTATTCCTAGGTATTTTATTTTGTTTGTTTTGACTGCCTTGCTTGGCTGAAGCAGGTTGGGCTGGATGCCCTTTGGGAGTATCTCTTCCTCCTCTTTACTCCCCCCTCCCCTCCAGAGACCATTGTTCTGGATGAGTCAGACAGCTGAAGAGATGAGAAGAATGATGGCTTCAGGCTTAGAGCTGCCCCAGTGTTGATCACTACTTCTGGTGCTCCTCTGGAGGAAGATTTTTGTTCCTGACACACTGGCAGACAACAGCCGACACACCAGTGTGTCATGACACACAGTTTGGAAAGCTCTGCTATAGGCAAGGCTTTTCAAATGTTTCATGTTGCTAGGGGCGGCTGTTATTCACATCTACCATCTTTTACTCACCTCTACTGTGAAGGCGTGGTTGATGCCACCTGTGTATAAGACTTTAAGTTGCAAGGTTTAAACTATTGTATTATGTTTCAGCTAGTCTGTTTAGTGTTGTTAAGTTTTGGTTGCATTGATTGGTTCTTTAGAGCTGTCAATCATCGTTAAGTTTGTTTTTCCTCCCCCTTGAGACTTTGGAAATCTAGCTTTCTCTTTAGATTTTGCCTGCATCTCTACAGAAGAGGACATGTTAGAGGGTTTGCCAGCCAGGCCTCAGTCAGGCATTCTCTAGCACCAACTCTTCATATCTTGGATTCATTCTGCATATCCAGCACACCTGGATGGGACTGTGGAATCTCAAGTGCCTTCAACTAGTCATTTGGCATCCAGAGGAAGGCTCTGTGCCTTCAATATAGGCCATTTGACTGGGGCTAAGAGAGTTCTGACCTCAAAGCCATTGAGAGAGAGAGAATTTGGAAAGCCATCTGGCTGAAAGCTTCCTGGACCCAAACAACTAAAGAACTGTAATGTATATTTTATTTTACCCCTGTTTGAAGAACTAAGTTTAGTCCCTCAATAAGATAACTCTTTTTGTGAACAATAAAGCCTGTTTAAGTTATCTAAAGTGACTGGTTTGGTCCTTGGGAGTTCCAGTTCTCTATGGGAAGGCAAGAAGTAGTCCCCTGGGAAGAGATGTCACGTCCTTGTTCCTTTTCTAAGCCCAAAAGCCCAGGCGCATCTTCACATCTACCTTTTATTTTTCAGTGATTGGTTTTTTTGGGGGGGGGGGCAAAATACTCTTTGCTTATTTATTTCTAGCATTTCTACCCCACTGTTCTCAACCCCCCCCCGGGGGGGGACGACTCAGAGCGGCCAAACAAAAGGCACAATTTGATGCCAAACATGATAAAATACAATATAAATACCAAAACATTCAGCAGTTAAAATACATTAAAATACAATTAACATTAGCACAACATACCCATTCACTTAAGTTAAAAACAGTGTTCCATCCTTAACAGGAGCCTTGAGCCATAGCCATCAACTTGCCAATACCAGTCCAGTCCAAGTGCTGCATTTTGCCAGTGTGCAAACGACTGGTCCCATAGCCAAGATTTCACTTTTTTCCTGAATGCCAGGAGGGATGGAGTTGATCGTATGTCGCTTGGAAGCATGTTCCACAGACTGGGAGCCACCAACGAGAAGGCCCTCTCTCTCGTCCCCACCAACCGCGTTTGGGAAGTTGGTGGGAGCGAGAGCAGGGTCTCCCCGGATGATCTTAAATTACGAGGTGGGATGTAGAGGCTGATGCGTTTGTACATGTAAGCTGGGCCAGAAAATTACACTTGAAAATTACCTAGGGCTGGCCCTGTCTGTACATCAAGCCTTGAGAGGGCTTGATGCAGAGGTTGCAACTGAATGACAATCAGTTGGCTTCTTTCTGTATCCTTTCCTCTCTGTATGCATCTGACACCTGCAGTGTGAACTTGAAGGCCATAAACTGACATTTTTTGAAATAAGATATGTCTAGTCTACAATGTAAAACAACTATGTATCATGCCAGATGAGAAGAGCATCACAAAAACAGAAGTGAATGGTCTCAAACATGAAAGATCATAGTACAATGAACTAGTGAACACAGTAGAATAGAAATATTTCTTAAAGACCTGTTGAGATCCAGCATCAGGGCATAGCTATGATATCGTGGCTACATTTCATCCCGTTCCATCGCCTGAAATGCACCTTATAAGCCATTGAGGTGTCCCGAGTGACCGAGTATTGCAAAATGACACGACCCTCTTTTCCAGTAAGCAACAGTGCAACAGAGGTGTGACAGATCCCTGAAAAGGTCTCAACTTCTGCTGTTTGCTTTCTAGCAGAATGGACCAGAGTATCCTTCAGCACCATGACCCAGTCCTACAAGATGCCATTACTGACTAATTTTAGGTGGGTTTCAGAGGCTCTTATGATTGTCATAATGGTACCACAATCTTAAAATGTGAATAGGGAACAGGTATGCAGTCCTAAGCCTTGCTTATAGCATCATGACCAAATAACAAGATACCAGCCTATATTCTCTAAGGTTATAATATAAAAGAAAAAGTTGCAAAGAAATCTGAATAAATACCATATAATTGACTCTCCACATCTGCAAGTTTATCTTTTGTGGATTCAGTTACTTGCGGATTTGATTAATATGGTGTCTTTAGGAATCTGAAAACTGTTCACATCAGGAGTATTTGCTGTGTTCACATTCACTTTGTCACTTTGCCTGCTGCTCTCCTTTGGTTTCCTAAAATGTTTTCCAAATGCTCAACAAAAGTTTAAGTTACTGCAATACTAGAAACTGGGTCAATGGAAGAAAAATTAATCAGGAGGGGTCCTGAATTGTTATTTGGCAAGGCAATGGCCTTCTGCTGTTACCCCTCCCATAACAGGCTTGCTTGTTGTTTCAAATATTTTTCACTCAAGGCAATATACACGTTCAGAATATTTGACATAAAAACAATTTTGATACTGTAATAAAATAGCAGTGCAAATCAAACAGCTTAGCAAAATTTCAACCCAGAAAAAACAAACAAACAAAACACAACAACTCCAAAACAAAAGAAATTCCATATTGGACATAATTAATAAAAAAGTGACCTTATTTGAAATAAGTGAACAATTCTGGTAACTGTATCTCAAAAAGAATATTTGAGAGCTACAAAAAGGTCCAAAAAGGGTGATCAAAATACGTAGCTGGAGCAATTCTCTTTTAAGGAACAGCTGCAGCTTTGGACTATTTAGTGTAGGAAAAGCAAAACATAAAGAACCGGGAATGTGGCGCAGCTGGCTAAATGTCAGCTGCGTAAGATCTCTCTGACCAGTAGGTCATGAGTTCGAGGCCTGCCCGGGTCGAGGTGGGTGCTCGACCTTTAAGTGTAGCCTGCTGTCGATCTTTGCAGCCCAAAAGACAGTTGCATCTGTCAAGTAGGAGATAAAGGTACCACATTAAGTGGGGAGGAACATTTTGACTGAATTATGAGGCCATTAAAGAACTCCAGGAACGCTGAGGAATGCGGAAGGGACAACAAGGGATGCTGGGAACGCTGAGAGATGAGGAGTGTGTCAGCTCCCCCTGGTGGCCAGAGTTTGCCTCTGTTCATCTATATGTGTGTATGTGGAAACGGCAGGGATTGTCTGCTAAGTATGTGTACCTGTAATCCGCTCTGAGTCCCCTTCGGGGTGAGAAGACTGGAATATAAATAAAGTGTATTATTATTATTGTTGTTATTAGAGAAGACATGACAGAGGTGTATAAAATTATACACTGAATGAAGGAAATAGGTAGGTAGAAATTTTCTTTCTTTTTTCATAATATTAGCACCAGGGTCATCTACTGGATTTGGGTCTTGACACCATTTTTGTTTTTCTGGCTTGACTTCCAAAGATTCCTGAATTTTGCTTCTCTGATATTGGACTCTTGACTTTGGCTGACTCTCCTGTTGTTTGTTGAAATTAAGCACCTGACAACATGGCAGAGTTCATGATAGAATCCTTCTAGACCATTAACTTGTCGCTGACTGATTTATTGTGACGACCATGATGCCATCATGTTGCTGCTATTTTACATCTTCTTATTTGTTCTTAGCTTGCTGAGAACCTTGTTATGTGTTCACTGTTTATTGTGGCTAACAGCCAAATTGTAGTTCAGGGATGCAGATAATGAGTTTGCTCATGATACAAATATTGGTACGATATATTAATTGTGGCTCCCTACAGAGTTCGTAAAAGTTACTTTTGGATTACAATTCCTATAATTCCCATGTCCTTCATGGTCATTGGACACTTTTTAAAACAATACTTCACTGCATATTTGTGGGGTTGGAAATAAACATTTACCAATTCCTAAGGCTTTGAAAATGTCCATGAAACATTGTAGTATTCAGAGTTTCTGTCCCAAATGCTCTGTGTAATATTGCATAACAGCAATATGAATACAAAAAAATAATTAAAATTAAAAAGCGTGAAACTTGCCTTCCAGCTTTTGTGTGAGAGTGACATCTAGATATTCTCTTCCCAGCCGCAGCAGAAGACATTGATATATTTCACATGCTTCCTTAGCACAAGGTTTGAGGAACAAGACGGACTCCTTTTGAGAGACATTACTATGCATTGTCCTTGCCACAGGAGCTCTCTGTTCACTTAAGATTTTCAAATAAAACTTCAGTTTCATGCCTTGTGGTTATTCTGGTAAGAGGGCAACTTCAGGTACTAAGGCTTTGTTCTCGAAAAGTACATGAGGTTGCCCTCTTATGTCTAATTCACAAAAGAATTGGGTCATTTTGTCTGGGAATTGATGAGGCACTTGAGAAGAAAAAAACCTCTTGGGAGAGAGAGAAGAAAGAAAACTCTTAAATATGGCATGCAATAAGATTTAAACATCTCTGTTGATATCTTGCCTTTAGCCAAGCTACATGGAAGTTTGTCCTTGAGCTGTTAAATCTGCAGAATGTAATTTATTACTCCTCTTATCCCTAAAGTATTTCTAGAAGAAAGATTCCAGGAGAAAGAACATCACCACCATCCTTTTCTTTAGCCAGACAATTCTGGGATCCACTGTTAAGGGCTGAAAAAAGAACAAGACCACATCTTTTTCAGGAAGAGGTGAAGCTACCAAAGCCGAAAGACGTGTCCTTGAGGTCCTCATGCTTGCTGCTTTGAACTACCTGGAGTGAGGGTTACTTTTTGTGAAGCAATGGCACTCTGTCAAGATATGGATATGATCAAAAACTGAAACCTGTGTCCTACTTAATTTTAAATGGAAAGGCATGAGAAAGGGCTATGCTACTAAATCAGCTTTTGTTGTGTTACATTTCCTGTCACTCTCAGCCAGCATGTACTAAACCTTCTACTCTCTGTGGATATTCTCTCCACCTGCCTTTTGGGAGGGAAAACACTGCTTATCTTTTCATTTGTGTTTCTCCCTGAATGACCTCTTCTATGATGGCTAAGGGCTTCGGATGGGAAGGAAGCCAGCTGAGTGAATGCTGGTTGCCCTCCTATTTCTGAGATGTAGATTATGATATGTGAAGACTGTGTTTCTTAACTAACCACAGGCCAATCACTTTTTCACAGCATAGTCTGCTTTGCATGAATTTTGTATGAATAGAGTAGGGTTGGGTAATCACAGCAGATTCCTGAACTCTGAGGAGGAAGGCCAAAAAGACAAACAAACAAACACTCTCTAGAATCTAGCATTCTTTGGGGGGTTTTTTTGTGTCAGAAGCAACTTGAGAAACTGCAAGTTGCTCCTGGTGTGAGAGAATTGGCCGTCTGCAAAGACGTTGCCCAGGGAATGCCCTGATGTTTTGATGTTTTATCATCCTCATGGGAGACTTCTCTCATGTCCCTGCATGAGCAGCTGGAGCTGGCAGAGGTCTTCAGTCCTGCTGGCACAAGAGTTTAATCCACTGTGCCACCGGGGGCTCTTATTGATTAGCATAAAGACAATCATAAGGATTTCCAGCAAAAATAAGGGTAATTCATTTACAAAGAAATCAGCATTCTCCAGTAGTTCAAAGAGTTATTTTTTGAACCTACTCCTCTGAGAATCTCTCCACAGGATTCTGGCAATTGCAGTCCAAAAACTAATCTTCCCAGACTATAGACCATTTTCTGCCACCTGTAAGATTACGGGCATCTTCACTGGGCCATGCTTGTGATGCCCCAGTCACCCTCCCTCTCTCCCTCCCTCATCACATGGTGAGGATGGTACAGGATGTGCTAGCACCCTGTCCCCATAAGATGAGAGAACGGGCAGCAACGTGTGTTGCTTCACCACCCTTTCTCCCTTCATATGGGGAAAAGAAGAAGAAAGTGCAGGTAGCTCCAATGGAGCTACCCAAAAGACACTTTCCTTCTCATGGTGGAGGAGGAAGCACCTTCTGGCACTTCACTTTGCGAGGAATGCGGGCAAGCCTGCTGTATGTCATCTGATGATGCTTGGCAGGTTCTGTCCTAGCCATGGATAAAAGCAGCAAAATGAGGCTATTTTGCCCTGTGTGAGGAGATCTTAATTCACTAGCATAGATTAATTTACCAGCCCTTCAGAAATAGGGGACTGACACTTTGTACTGTCAACAGCATATCATATTTAAAGCTTCTATAGCTGAAGCTCATATTTTCATTCTCTTTTGAGATCCATGAGGGGTAGACTTGGAGGAAAGGCAGGATCAATTGAAGAAGATTAGATTAGATCTATCCCAAATATAGCATCAAAACAGTGAACCACCAAGCCACGGGAAACTTACAATTTTAGATTGTCAAGAGACACAGGTGAGATGTTGCTCCTACCAGGGCCAAAATTAGGTTGACTCTTACTATATTGGCAGGAAGCATTTTTGATCCAAATAAACTGTGATGTATTTCTCTATGAGATGAAGTCCTTAGTTTTGTTTATACTATTTTTGCAAGCTTGGGCTACACATTTGTATTCATTGGTGATTCATCTTGCCATCTATTCCTTATACATGTTACTTTCCCCTCACTTCCTCCTTGGGTTTACTGTGTAGTCATATTGGTTTTTGCTGGTGTTTTCCATTTCCCCCCTTTCATGGAATTGATTGTGATTCAGCTTTATGCAACCCTTTCTTTATGAAATCCCATCCATGTTGGATGTCTTTTCCCTTTAGCATTTCTAGTCATTGGATTCTACCCAGTATTTCCACGAGCTTGATAAAATGAACTTTCTTGAAATTCAAAGCTCCTGTTTAACTATACTGTTCTTTGGCCCATCCCACAATTATGAATTGCAGCATTACATGGTCACTCCCCTCTAAAGTAACAAGTACTTTGATTCCAGAAACCTACTCCTCCCTTATGGTTTAGATCAAGTTCAGAATTGTTGATTCTTTTGTTCCTTTCTCCAGCTGATAAAAGAAGAAATTATCTGCAAGGCATATCAGTAATTTATTGGCGAGCTTATCCTTTGCAAAGTTAGTCTCCTGGGAGCTATGAGGATAAGTGAAATCCTCTATAATTACCAAATCTTGCATCTTGGAGATTTTAAAGATTTATTTCTGAAAAGCATCATGCACAACTTTGTCTTGGTTGAGAGGACTATAGTAGATTCCTACCACACTTTGTATTTCTTTCTCTAGTTATCTTTATCCAAATGTTTTCAATTGGTCTAGCCTGATCACTTGAATAGATTTCTGTATAAGTGAATCTGCCTTTGAACAGGCCCGGATTACCCATAAGGTCACCCTAGGCCATGGCCTAGGGCGGCATGATTGGGGGGGGGGGGGCAGCAGATCGGGACCCCCCCAAATAATAATAAAATTCCAAAACAAATTCCAAAAAAATTCCCCAAAAAAGTGTGCAAGCACCATCCACGCCCCCCCCCCCCTTTGCTCTGCTCCCCATGGCTCCACCCTCCCTCCTAAAGCGTCATGCCGGGCGGCCTTAGAAGCGGGCGAAATCGCCGCCTCTGAGGCGGCGTGATGCTTTAGGAGGGGAGGCGGCCTTCCACCCTCCTCCTAAAGCGTCATGCCGGGCGTGAAAAATCGCCGCTTCTAAGGCCGCCGTGATTTTGCCCGCTTCTGAGGCCGCCCGGCATGATGCTTTAGGAGGGAGGGCAGAGCCCCTGGGGGCCCCTTGGCTCCTACCTCTCTCCTAAAGCATCACGCTGGCCTCAGAAGCGGCGATTTCGCCCGCTTCTGAGGCTGCCTGGCATGACGCTTTAGGAGGGAGGTACAATATAACACAACGGGTGTGGTCACTGTAGAACCAAAGAAAAAAAGTATCCAAACACTGGATTCACTTAAAGGATATTGTATTCAATAATTACTCCTGAGGAGTTGCAGGCAAATCAACATATCAACATATCAACCCCAGTTGGGTGCCTTAAATACAACCATGTTTCAATCCTTACAATTAGAATGTTCATGTAAACAAAATAAGTTCCCAATTCCTGGGTGGGATGAAAAAGGTGGAGTAACGCCACAAAGTAAGTTTTCTAAACCCCAGACACCACCTGAGAAACCAACTCTCCACATTGGGGACGCTACGAAGCCCAGGATTGGGGTTTGACGGCGTGCCTGCCTTCCATTTCCCATTGGATTACATCGGGGTTGGATTATAAATACCCATTGGGGTTTAGAAAACTTACTTTGCGGCGTTACTCCACCTTTTTCATCCCACCCAGGAATTGGGAACTTATTTTGTTTACATGAACATTCTAATTGTAAGGGATTGAAACATGGTTGTATTTAAGGCACCCAACTGGGGTTGATATGTTGATATGTTGATTTGCCTGCAACTCCTCAGGAGTAATTATTGAATACAATATCCTTTAAGTGAATCCAGTGTTTGGATACTTTTTCTTTGGCTTTAGGAGGGAGGGCAGAGCCATGGGGGCTCCCCTTGGCTCCTCCCTCCCTCCTAAAGCATCACGCCAGCCTCAGAAGTGGCAATTTCGCCCACTTCTGAAGCCACCCGGCATGTCGCTTTAGGAGGGAGGGAGGAGCCAAAGGGAGGCCCAACTCTTGGGGCCACTGCGGCGCATGCGCGGCATTGGCTCTGGGGGTGGGGCTTTCCTTCCTCCTCGCGCTGGCGAAGAGGAAGAGGCGGCGTCGGGGGTGGAGGCGGGGAGGGCCAGAGCCAGGGGCGGAGAAGGCCGGGGGCGGAGGCAGACCATTTGGTCTACGGTGCCAAAAGGGCCTGATCCGGGCCTGCCTTTGAATGTAATGCTAGTCCCTATCTTTTCTTCTCCATCTATTCTTTTTGAACACATTATATTCTTCAATTGAGATATTCAAACCATGGGAGTCATCTTACCAAGTTTCTGTTATTATTTAAAGCACAACATACAAATGGAAAACATTCAATACTGGGTCATAAATAGACTATACACATACATAAGCATGAAAATCATTTATTTCAACATTACAAACCACTGTTATACTTGTAAGGTCATGTTTATCGTCTTCCTCTAGTTCAGTGGTTCTCAACCTGGGGTCCCCCGGCGTTTTGGCCTACAACTCCCAGAAATCCCAGTCAGTTTACCAGCTGTTGGATTTCTGGGCACTGAAGGCCAAAACATCTGGGGACCTGCAGGTTGAGAACCACTGCTCTAGGGGTTCAAGCTGAGCATGGGTACATAGACATCTAAAGCTTTGTTTGTCCACATTTTTATTGTACTGCATTTTTCACTTTGTTTCCCATTGTCTTCTTCAGCTTCTTGTATCGAATTCACATCCTCATGATTAGCCTTGTGTTTTTGGAGATGTGTTTGAGCTATCATCTCCAACTCCACAAAAAACTTGGTTTATAGTCAAGCTAATTTTATTTATACCCCGTCCCATCTCCCTGTGAGGACTCAGGGCAGCTTACAGCATAAATGGCAGCCGTTCAATGCCATACAACAAAAAATGAAAATACAAATAAATTTAATCCAGATAATTAAAATGACAATTTATATTAAGTAAACATGAAAACAAATCAATAAAACACACATGACTAGGTCCTTTTGGCCAGATTCACTGTGTTTTTGCCAAATATGTTTTTTTCCTGGCCATAGCCCATCTGTAGCCTGCAGACCTTCATCTATAAAGTGAAGACAATGGTCCCAGATGCTAAATCAATCCCACCAACACCACCTACATAGCTAGTCATTCACTTCTACTATCTTCCTGTTCCTTATGTGGTCTTTTGTAATTCACTGGTAGAATGGTGAGAATATTATCTGAGTCCCCTTCGGGGTGAGAAGGGCGGAATATAAATAAAGTGCATGTATGTATGTATTATTATTAATATTATTATCTGTGCCCCCAAAGTCTTCACTCATTTTGGGCTAGAGGAGGTAGCACTGCAAACAGGCCAGTATGTCACATATCTCGTAAAAATTTGTTTTCTGAAGCACATTTTCATGACATCTACAAATTATTATTGAGTTCATTTTTATATGTCACCACTTTAGAGTTGAGTATTGTAGTTACCATGGCTCCAACTATGCAGGCCTGGAAAAAGGGGAGGAAGATTAAAATGAATCCATCTAAAACAACACTAAAAGACGACAGGAACATTTCTTTTAAAAAAAATTACAACCACTGCAAAGCTCGATGTCTTGACAATCAACCAGGGCTAGAACGTTGCATTCCCTCCTCTTTCCTGTGTTATAAGCTCTCACTACTACGCCTGATGGAACATGAACTGCTGCTCCCTAAACCTGCCCAGAGGGACTGAATATTGAATATTTTGGACTGAAACCATAAGAGAGATAAGGATTATGCATTTATGAGGAAATAAAAGGAGGAAAAAATGACAGCGGGCAGAATTTTTCTCCTTGAAGCTGTTGTTTGAAGCTGGTGGCAGGGAAGGGGCAGCCATAAGCAAACGTAACATTTGCTCCCTGGGGAGATGGTTTATTTACTGGAGGGCGGGCAAGGGGTCAGAGAGCACATCTCTGTGCTTTAACAGCTCATTGTCATCATCATCTATGAATCCATGAATTTCCTACATGCATGCTAGCAGCAGGGCGCAGAAGGAGATAGACTGCCTACACAACCACATACATGCATGTATGTGTGTCACACTATATATTACTTCCATAGAATAAGCTATTAAACATCCTCATTAAAAAGGATATCATTTCACAATAAGCAATTAAAGTTTGATTTTCTTTCCCCTCAATATGAGGCTGCAGATGAGTCACTGCCAAACGCAGCCGCTCTGACAGACGTTTGGATTCTTTCTTTATTAATGCAACTTTAGATTTACTGACACTTTGGAAGGATGTGGGAATGGAAGGAAGCTTTAGAAAGGAGCTAAAAACAGGCCCGGATAAAAGAGGAAAAATTGATCTGGAAAAAGAAGACAGAGAGAATGGTACATACAGGAAGTGACTGAAATCTTGTTACTCCTAACCAGAAACCTAGGTCATGCTCCTGTTGTAAGTGATGGTGGCGATACTAAATAGTCACTATAGACATTCCCAGAAAAGGTGATAAAAGATGGAACAGATATCCATAATGGATACACATAATAAAAATGAAAATGTGTATCTGGCAGAGGTGTCCATTTTCACAGACAGCCACCCGCCCCCACAAGCACTCTATCGTTCTAAGTGCTGAGAAGCCTCCAAAGGCATTTCCTCAATTGACATTGCAGGTTAGACCAAGCACCATGAACATTTACCCCAAACTCTGCCAATGACCTCCCCAAACACTATGGCCACCACCCAAGGAATGCTTTCATTTAGGGAGAATTTCATCCTAGATTTGACATGTTTCCTCCACCACAGGCAGGCATCCCAGGGTTTCTTGTGTGGAATTTGCATGACCCCACCTACTGCCTCTCCCCTAACCCTTTCCTACCCTTTCCTATGGCACAGAGAAGCCCCATGTCCAACTGAACATACTGCAAGGGTTTGGGGATAATTACCTTGATTTCGGGAGGTACAGTTCACCTGCATCCTAAAGCACTCAACCCTGCTGACGACGGATCTGAACCACACTTGGCATACAGACCCAATATGGCCCACTGTAAATACTGTCTGGGCTTGGGGGTGATTGCCTTGGGAATCTGGGAGCTGTAGTTCACTCATAGCCAGAGAGCACTGAACCCAGTTGATGACAGATCTGGACCAAACGTGGCACACAGACCCACCATGGCCAACTATGCATACAGGCCTGGTTTGGGGACCCACGATTCTGGGAACTGTAGTTCACCCACATAGTTATATATTTTCTAATGGGAGCATTCATAAAAATGAAATCACATTTTGGCTTTTTCCTAATAAATAGTGTTACTAATTAACTAAATGATATGACCTCACACCCCCAAACAGACAATGCCTTTTTCAAATAACCTGGGCACCGCTAGGTACCTAAGCTAGTATTCCTATAAAGGCAAACAACAACAACAAAGATTTATGTATAGATATAGATAATTGCTATATTGCTGCATTTTAAATAAAAATGCATCTCACTGTAGTGAGGAGGAATATGACCAGGTAAACCCTGATCAGACTGTGGTCAGACCATGCATGGCTCAGGTTCTCGTTGTTGAGGAACACTCAATTGTTCTCCCTTCTTGCAGGGCTTTATCTTTAATTATTACTTGGACTCGAGAACTGTCTGCAAGGACTATCCTCTAACAGATTTTTAAATATAGAACTGTCTGCTGTTTAGGAGGAGATGAGTAGGGTGCCCACATATCCCATCTGAGTGGGTTTCACTTTTATACTAGGCAGGTGCACCAAGTGTCTATTTCAACTACCACCTGGACTGGATACCAAACCATATTCATTTTTAACGTCTTTTCCTTTTGCAATGGTAAGAGCTGTTCATCAGTGGAATCCACTGCCTTAGAGTGTGCTGCAGTTTCTTCCTCTGGAATTTTATTTTAACAAGGTTGGATGGCTATCTGTTGGGAGTGTTTTATGTGTTCTCACATGGCAGATGGCCATCTAGGACTGGATGGTCCTTGGGATCTCTTTCAGTTGTAGGACTCTATCAGGAATTGAGATGGGGGCGGGGGCGCAGTTAAGTCTATGTACTCATCAGTCACATTGTTCTGTAAGAAGCAAATGTGCTCTGGGCTTTCAGAGTAAGTAGTGTGAGAGGGTGTGGAAGAAGCAATGGGGGACCATAGTGTATGAGGCTGAATAAGGAACAGAGCAGAAGGAAGAGTGAGTGGTGGAAGTGATGGAATGCAAGAAAGGAGGGACGTAGTAGTAGTAGTAGTAGTAGTAGTAGTAGTGTGCAATGTGGCAGGAGGGTTGGAGGAAAAGGGAGAGTGACTGTTGCAAGTGGATGGGGTTTATGGAGCAATTGAATGATTAACTGTAAGAGTCTGGTCTTTGGTGTGGAAGGCAGTTGGAGGGGAGTGTGAGTAACGCAAGCAGCAGAGTGCAAAAAGCAAGGCAGGGGCATAGCCAAGGCAATGAGGTGAGGCCAAGATAGGAGTAGGAGGGAAAGAATCATGAGTGGATGATGCAAGAAGACATGTGTTATGAGGGTGTGAAGTAAGCTGAATGAGTGAGTAGGAATTAAGAGATAATCCAGCAAGAAAAAGAGGGGGAAGGGGGTATGGATCACTTGACGGAGAATTTTATCACCCTCATCAAATTACTGCATATTATTTCCTGTTTGGGGAAAACATAATAGATGAATGAGCATAAAGTGGATATACCCTTTCTCAGCCTCACAGCAACTCAAGGCAGCTTACAGAATTGGCAGAATTTGATGCCATACATTCATAAAAATACAGTTAAAAAGATTCAACCCAATATTATTTTAAAAAACCATATGAAATATATAATCACCAGTCATGCAAAAACCTAACTTGTCCAAACTCCTTATTCTTCCCCAGGATAACATTATATCTGCTCTTAAACCACTGCTGGTGCATATAACTGCAACTCAAGAATGAGAAACGTAACATTGGTGGACAGGAAAAGAGATTTAAAGATGGGCTTAAAGCTGATCTTAAAACCAGGGACATAGACACAGAACTGGGAAGCCCTGGCACTTGAGTGCTCTAACTGGAGGTCAGCTGTGACCAGCAGTGCTGCAGAATTCAAAGAGGCATGAATGGAGGGCTAAAGGGAAAAATGTGGCAAGAGGAAGGCACATCAGGCCGACCCTGACCGGGACCGCCTTCTGTCTAGAAACCAATGTCCTCACTGTGGGAGAAGATGCAGATCAAGAACAGAGCTCCACAACCACATACGAACCCACCGCCAAGACACCAGACTTGGAGGACCATCACCCTTAGGCTACGAGGGATCACCTAAGTAAGTAAGTATATTACTCCTGGAGAGACTTTTCACATGAAATACATTTGAATCAACATACACATCTAAAGGAAACCAATGTTGATGTCATGCTAATATATTTTTCTAGTGGCAAGTCTCAGCGGTGTGTGTACATCATAGAAGTGGAAGAGTTGGAAGAAATCACAAGGGCGATCCAGTTCAATCTCCAACCATACAGGAATGAACAATCAAAATCCCGAAAGAAAGAGACTCCATCACATGTTGAGATAACAAATTTGACTATCAAGCAATTCTTGCCATTAAGAGGTTTTTCCTAAAGTTTTGGTGGAATCTCTTTTCCTGTATTTTGAATCCATTGCTCCAGGAGCAGTAAAAAACAAAAAACAAACTGAGCTATTCTTCAATATGATATCTTTTCAAATATTTAAACATGACTGCCATGACTTTTTGACCTTCTCTTTTCCAGACTTAACATACTCAATTCCCTAAGCTGCTCTTCAAAGGCATGGTTTTCAAACCTTTTACCATGCTGGTTGTTATTCTCTGGACACGTTCCCACTTCTTAATTTCTTCTTGAATTGTGCCCAGAACTGGACACAATATTCCAGATGAATTCAAGCCAAAGCATGGTAAGAGTGGTACTAATACTTCCCTCAATCAAGATACTATTATTGATGCAACCTAGAATTGCATTGGCTTTTTAGTTGTCATATGAGACCATTGACTCATGTTTGGTTTGTGGTCTACTACGCCTCCAAGATCTCTTTCACATCTACTATTGTTGAGCCAGCTCCTCTACTGTGAATTAGAGTGTCACTTGATAGTCCTGCATGATCATGTTGTGCACACGTACCACATTCTCAGCAACTGTCGCACGACCTAAATATGGTTCCCAGTATTAGGGCTCTCAATTTTTCCTGATGTTTCCCCCCTGTTGTCAGAGAGCAGCACATCATAGGCGGGTGAATTTGGCAGGACATATGATAAAGAGTTGCTTTTCACTATAAAATATTGTCATCCCACAGTGGCTTCTTCATAGGAAGGAAACACAAGGAGAGTGAACAGTATCTAAATGAATATATATTGTGTGCTAACCCAATTAGGGTGAATGAGTAAATTGCTCTCACATCAAACACTTAATGAATTGAATGCTGGAAACATCTAAATGGTATCGGCAACAGTAAGCATATAGTAAGAAAATCAAGATATCACTGTAAACCTCAAAGAAAACAATACAGCGGTGCAAAGAGGACAATCCATATTATATGTATAAACATCACATTGCATAACCTTGTGCCAAAGAAAATAAAGACCTCATTGGTCAGAGTCCTTTCTGCATGTAAGCTTCACATATCATAACATTGTCCAAAGAAAATAGAGACCACAATGGTCAAAGTCTTTTCAAAGGTATTCTGGTAATCTCAAAGTAAAAATATGTCCAAATAGTTTAGAATAAGTCCCAAATGGTTGAGAATAAGTCCACAATTAAAGTTCAAAACAATCCTCGTTGATAAACATATTGAACTCACAGCAACCGATACAAGTATGTGAGTGTTTGAAGTTGCCCGTCGACCCCTAGTCCGAATTTACTACGAGCGTTCCAGCCTCCTTCAAACACTCACATACTTGTATCGGTTGCAGGTTTACAGTGATTTTCTTACTATATGCTTACTGTTGTCTATACCATTTAGATGCTTCCAGCATTCAATTCATTAAGTGTTTGATGTGAGAGCAATTTAGTCATTCGCCCTAATTGGGTTAGCACACAATATATATTCATTTAGATACTGTTCACTCTCCTTGTGTTTGTTTGTGTTTTGAACAAGCAGCTCCCTGTTGCTTTGTTTTGTTTTTTTCCTAGGAAGGCTCAAGACTTTTCATCCATGCCTCCTCTGTGTGCATATAAGTGTGTACACGCGAAAAAACAACAAGGTAATGCAAGAGGAGAGACACTATTGTGAGGTGCAACGTATAAAGGGACCCAGTAGGAGCTGAAATGAGGCCCCTATGCTCGGTAACGATCCAAGGTCAATACACAGCAAAATAACGAGTTAGAGAATAAAGCAGACCCGGTCCTAAACATCTAGTGACCATGCAATGATAAGTGGCCCACCAAATACAAGTAGGGAACCCCCAAACAGGCAGAGAATGTATGTATACAGTCGCGCTACAATGCACTACAATACCCAGCGGCCAGTGGGCATGGGCGGAAGTGACGTCAGTGCGTCCGTGCGCCGCAATTCCTGATGGCGGGATAGCGCTGCCGCCGCCTACAAATCCCAGGAGGCTAAGCGGCACGTCAAGGAAGGAGTCAACGTGGTGACGAAATGCCGCAGTCTTTGTGGTGCGTAGGGGCTTCTCGCGGTAGCTAGCAATAGTAAATCTCGTGGGGCTACAGTCGCGTGATCTCGCGAGATCTCGCCAGGAGGGCTCCAAACCTGGAAGTGGTTGGCAAATAATAATAAACAATGTTCCGCACAATCAAATTAATAGTCAAATGACGATCTGGATGTAGGTAATGAAGTCCTCAAAGGTACTCAGGTCCAGTCTTGCTGTAGAGGCCAAGCGCTGACTACCAAAGTGACCGCCGGCTGTGCTGTGGGACCTGGTGTTTGGAGCCAAAGTATGGTGGTAGAGATTTTAAAGGTATCCCCGTATGGTTTCAATGTTTGCAAACCCAAAGTATCAATATAACAGGGGTGCACCCCCTATGCAAGGTACACAGTAGTATGTCCTCAGATGTTCTTCTTAAATCAACACAAGCACAGTCATATCTCCGTATTAGAAAAATTATATTTGAAGTATTCAATTATTCAATCATATTTCAGTATTCAGATGTGGTTCAGGGGCATGGCATGAGTCAAAAATAGTTGCCCACCCCTGGGTATGTCGCCCAGCACAATGTTATCCCAGGCAGTAAAAAGGCCCCAGCCCGTTTCAGATGTGGTTCAGCCACGATTGGGTGGCGGATGCTTCCTCAGGACTCGTATGATACAACTTTACCACATCTACAATGAAAATAAATGGAGCAATTATAAGCAAAATGCAAGTAACCAGGTACAAAGGAGTCAAATCATACAGTAGTGATATTTACATGGGCATATAGCCAATAATACATAGTGAACATACATACCGGCATCAGGGAAAATGAAGGGTGCAGCTTGAAGCACAACAGCTTGTTAGCCCAATCCGAATGGAGGGTAAAGTATTGGAAAACAGGTAAGTATTATATCAATTGAAGACAATAGGCAAATTAAGTAATCAGGGCGGGGATACTTAATTGCTCATTGAGACCATTAGGATGCTCTGAACCCACTAATTGGATCCAGGAAGTTTCTGCCCTTAAAAGGGCTTTCCTGTGGTCAGAGTGAGGAGCACAGTTGATTTTTTGTAGAGCCATTACTCTCAAGGAGTTCTCATTGTGGCCCAGGGTATTGAAATGGGAATATAAGATGCTGTCCGTAGCGCCAGTGCGAATTTTGGAGCGGTGTTCCGTAATTCGAATTCTGAGAGTTCTACTAGTCTGGCCTATATAGACTAAATTGCACGGGCAAAAAATGGCATAGACCACCCCTGGGGGGGTGCATGTAGAAAAGCTCTTGATGTGGAAGGTCTTTTGTTTCCATGAGTGAGCTATGGTTTTATTGGTGTCAATGAATTTGCAAATGCCACAACGGCCACATGGTCTGCATCCAGGTGTAAGGGTGCTCTTCATGGTGTGTAGGGCATGGTCCGTGTGGGTTAATATTTCACCAATGTTAGTTGTTCTGCGGTATGCCACCATGGGGGGTTGTTGCAAGCCAGGGATGGTGTCCAGAAGGTGCCAGTATTTTTTGACGATGTTATTGATGTCCCGGCTATGAGGTGTAAGTGTCAATGGCCATACAAGCCGGCCGGTGGTAGATTTTGTGGTGGTTGATTGTAGTGTATTCTCTCTAGGAGTGCGATCAACTCTCTTTCTAGCGTTGTAGACCACTTGTCTAGGGTATCCCCTTTCGATGAAATGGTTGGACATCCTATCTGCCTCCATTCGGTAGTCTTGGTCAAAAGTCGAATTACGTTTGGCCCTCAAGAACTGAGAGTATGGCAGGTTATTTTTTAAGGCATGTGCATGGAAACTTTTAAAATGTAGATATGAATTTCTTTCTGTGGGTTTGTGGTAGGTTCGAACTCCTAAATGCTGATTCCGAGTCTTGAAGACTGAGACGTCCAGGAAGTTAACCATTGAGCAGCTGGATTCCATGGTGAAAGAGATATTAGGGTGCCAGGAATTCATCCAGTGTAATAGACCAGGTAGGTTGGTGTCTGAGCGGGCTACGAGGAAGACGTCATCTATGTATCGCCAATACGCTTTCACGCCAGGATGTTGGTATTCGTGATCCATGGTAAAGAGGTGTGTGGCTTCCAAGTGCCCCATAAACAGGTTGGCGATGGACGGGGCAACCGGCGAACCCATTGCTACCCCTTGGGTTTGTAGATAGAAGATACCCTCAAATTTGAAATAGTTGTATCCAAGTATGCAGTCCAGGAGCTCAATCAGGTAACCGGTGGGGAGAAATTGCGTCATGGGTCTCATGTCAAGTGTGTCTGCTACCACGGCCCTGGCTTCATCCAGAGGGATGTTTGTGTATAGTGATGCAATGTCAGCTACTATTAAGATGTCATGGCTGTCCACTATATAATTTTCGATTTTACCAATAAAGTCACATGTGTCCTTGATATAGCTTGGTGTGTTCTTAACAAATGGTTGAAGTTGACAGTCAAGAAATTTGGCTAATGGTTCTGTAATACTATTGGAGCCCGAGACAATGGGTCTCCCCAGTGGCGGTCTTTGTTTTTTGTGTATCTTCGGGAGTGTGTAGAACAGGGGTATGCGGGGGAATTTGTTGTGTAGGAACTCTGCAGTTTTCGGGTCGATGTATCCCATGGTTTCACCATAATAGATGATGTCAAATATGATTTTGGAAAACCTGGTAGTGGGGTCCTGGGATAGTTTCTTATAACATCGGTTATTACCCAGTTGTCTTAGGGCTTCGTTGGTATAGTCCAACCTATTCAGGCAGACTAATGCCCCACCTTTGTCTGCTCGTTTCCACACTATGTCGGGGTGGTTCCCTAGGTGGTTAAGGATGGCAATATCCTCATCTGAGAAATGCCGACAGTGTTTGTCCTTATGGTGGGTTATTGTGGCAATATCCCTAGTTACTAGGTTTTCAAATACCTTGATCTCCTGAGATACCACATTGGGGGTAAAGGTACTTTTAGATGGAATGTAGAATGAATCCGTCTGGGGCTGAGTGGAAGTATCATCAGCAAAAAATTCCCTTAGGCGTATTTTGCGGAATAAATGAGCCAATTCTTGTCTGATTTTTAAGTCTGAGCAACCTGGTGTCAGGACAAACGATGCACCTTTATTAACCAAATCCAGTTCCCGTGAAGACAATTCATAGTTAGACAAATTCATGACTAGGTGTTGTGCCGCTTTCCCCGTCCCCTGCAAAAATTTTGGGGGCGAAAGTTTTGTTGATTACGGTTCCGGCTGCGGAGGGAGTATTCATTCCTGGTCTCTGAACCTCCTGCAGTCTCAGAATCGCGGCTCCGCTCACCCGAGTTGTTAGAATTCAGGGATTCAAAAGAAATTTGCCTGCTGCCTGGTCTAGAGTTATTCTGGTAGAAGTATTTGTATACCCTATTTTCTCTATAATCTTTTTGGTCCTGTCTAAATTTAGTGATCTTATATTCCTTAGTGTCCTTATATAGTTTGTCACAGTCCTTTTTAATTTTTTCCAGATCGATGGGGGGGGATCTGGTTATTGGTGTCAGCCCTGATAGCATCAATTTCTACTTTCAATCTCTCGGCCTCAGTCTTAGATGTTTTAACCAACAGAAACAGTAGGTCTCGGGAGCAACGATCAAGTATCAGGTGCCATTCTTTGATAAATTCCTCATCTGATTCAAAAAGACCCGGGGGTAGCTGGACCCTCAACCCTCTGGGAATGAGTGAGTTCCTTAAATACTCTGCCAATGTGGCTGCATTGAGTTCTAATTTAATACGCTTAAATTCCTTCTTTGCTAACTCCTCAGCTCCCAGGTGGGGTTGTGGGTCAATGCTGGCAGATGCCCCTTCAGTGGCATCAAATAATCCAAGATCCTGAATGTAATCATTAATCTCTTGCTGGACATCATTGTCAGTGGGAGCAGTCTCCATACTACTAGAACAGGGAAGGCCCTGTACTGAAAAGCACAAAAAAACAAGTATCTCCTAAGAGTAACCACGAAAAAACAACAAGGTAATGCAAGAGGAGAGACACTATTGTGAGGTGCAACGTATAAAGGGACCCAGTAGGAGCTGAAATGAGGCCCCTATGCTCGGTAACGATCCAAGGTCAATACACAGCAAAATAACGAGTTAGAGAATAAAGCAGACCCGGTCCTAAACATCTAGTGACCATGCAATGATAAGTGGCCCACCAAATACAAGTAGGGAACCCCCAAACAGGCAGAGAATGTATGTATACAGTCGCTACAAATGCACTACAATACCCAGCGGCCAGTGGGCATGGGCGGAAGTGACGTCAGTGCGTCCGTGTGCCGCAATTCCTGATGGCGGGATAGCGCTGCCGCCGCCTACAAATCCCGGGAGGCTAAGCGGCACGTCAAGGAAGGAGTCAACGTGGTGACGAAATGCCGCAGTCTTTGTGGTGCGTAGGGGCTTCTCGCGGTAGCTAGCAATAGTAAATCTCGTGGGGCTACAGTCGCGTGATCTCGCGAGATCTCGCCAGGAGGGCTCCAAACCCGGAAGTGGTTGGCAAATAATAATAAACAATGTTCCGCACAATCAAATTAATAGTCAAATGACGATCTGGATGTAGGTAATGAAGTCCTCAAAGGTACTCAGGTCCAGTCTTGCTGTAGAGGCCGAGTGCTGACTACCAAAGTGACCGCCGGCTAGCTGTGGACCTGGTGTAGGAGCCGGTGGTAGAGATTTTAAAGGTATCCCGTATGGTTTCAATGTTTGCAAACCCAAAGTATCAATATAACAGGGGTGCACCCCCTATGCAAGGTACACAGTAGTATGTCCTCAGATGTTCTTCTTAAATCAACACAAGCACAGTCATATCTCCGTAGAAAAATTATATTTGAAGTATTCAATTATTCAATCATATTTCAGTATTCAGATGTGGTTCAGGGGCATGGCATGAGTCAACGGGTATCGCCCAGCACAATGTTATCCCAGGCAGTAAAAAGGCCCCAGCCCGTTTCGCAAAGGCCACGATTGGGTGGCGGATGCTTCCTCAGGACTCGTATGATACAACTTTACCACATCTACAATGAAAATAAATGGAGCAATTATAAGCAAAATGCAAGTAACCAGGTACAAAGGAGTCAAATCATACAGTAGTGATATTTACATGGGCATATAGCCAATAATACATAGTGAACATACATACCGGCATCAGAGAAAATCCCCGCCCTGATTACTTAATTTGCCTATTGTCTTCAATTGATATAATACTTTCCTGTTTTCCAATACTTTACCCTCCATTCGGATTGGGCTAACAAGCTGTTGTGCTTCAAGCTGCACCCTTCATTTTCTCTGATGCCGGTATGTATGTTCACAACCCATGTAAATATCACTACTGTATGATTTGACTCCTTTGTACCTGGTTACTTGCATGGTCACTAGATGTTTAGGACCGGGTCTGCTTTATTCTCTAACTCGTTATTTTGCTGTGTATTGACCTTGGATCGTTACCGAGCATAGGGGCCTCATTTCAGCTCCTACTGGGTCCCTTTATACGTTGCACCTCACAATAGTGTCTCTCCTCTTGCATTACCTTGTTGTTTTTTCGTGGTTACTCTTAGGAGATACTTGTTTTTTTGTGCATATAAGTGTGTACACACATATTCACACACACAGAGAGACTCATATTTTGCATTTTGGATATGCTTTTAAACAATGCAGCTTTGATATTTTTTGAAAGATTCCTTTAAAAAGAAAGAACGTATAAATATCTTTTTTGCCTTTAAAAAGAAAATTGCATAGAAGGGTGCCCCATGCATTTAAATTTGCACACCCTTCTTTTAATTACTCCTCTCCAAATATTTCATCAAAGTTCTTCCTCCGTGTTCCCTAAAGTTTCTAATTAACACTGCACCTCTTGAATAAAACATAATTCTGGGAGAACCTGTGCATTGAGTGTTTTTCTGTAAGTATTCAATTGCTTTCTACTGTAATGATATCACTCCCTGGTGAGAGCAAAGAAGGCAGTCATTTCAAAATTGAAAACTGTCTGAGAACAGGCCTTTCTGGGAAAAATTTAAATGGTGGCTGCTTGGTTCCCTTCCCAGCAAAAGAATAGAGCAAAAAATAAAGCAAGAAGGAGCTAGTCATACTTGATGAGACTGCTGACAAATCCTCCTTGTCAACTGCATCTCTCTCTGTGTGTTGTCTATGTGTGATGGCCATAATTCCACTCTCAATCTGGCCCCGAATGACATCTTTGTAGCAAATTATCTGGAGAACCAAATCTACCTTTCAGCATGTAACCTTTCCTTGCCTTCTTATTATGAAGATTGGCAATTCTTAAGGAAGAAATTACTCCCTCTGTGGATGCAGTGGGCTTTGAAGCTGTGTCTATGACTTCAGAATGCCAGGAAATCTCTGCAGGACGTGGAGTTGGATTGAATATGCTGTCAGAATGACAGCCAGAGGCACACAGTGGAGTTGCAAGAAAAAGACACATGTGTTTGTGCTGCCCTTGGAAAAAAGGGGATGCTGCTTGACAATTGGAAGGATTGTGTTTTTTCTCAGATAAAGAGAAGAATTGAAACATCAGGTGGAGAATATTTTTGACAAGTATGTTAGGTCTTGAATGATGAGCGCCATAGTTCTGCACTTTGTGTTTTCTGACAGTTACATATATAATTTATTATGGCCTGAGACTTAAAGGGGCTTACAACATTTAAAACAGATATAACTTAAAGTTCATATTATAAAATGTTAAAATACAGTAAAACCTATTAATAGAACTAAAGCCAATTTAAATGCATACCAATAGATCAAGTTTGAATAACAACAGATAACAAAGCACATTATAAAGCTTCCTTTCCACTAATAGTCACTTGACAAAGGCCAGCTGAAAATAGAAAAGTTTTCAGCAGCCTATGGAAGGACAGCAAGGCATACGCTAGGCTAGTCATTTTAGGGTCCCTTCTACACTCCTCAGTTTAATCTGGTGTAAATATATCCCGGAGCAGCCTCGGATCCAGTATGTTTGTACCAAATCCAACCTGGGACCACATCTATTCTGCTAGACCAGCACTTGATCTAGAGGGGCAAGAATTGAAATTTGGGTTCCATGGATACCTGATATATAACAAAAAGAAATTAGACGCCAACTTCAACAATCATATTATACGAAGCGCCCTTCTAAAAGTCTGGCTAAAATACTCGGGAGATCAATATAACCATAAAATACCACTCTGGACTTCCGTTAACGAGGCGTATAGGATAAGGGAACTAAAGAGTAACAGTTGGACTCCATATCAGAAGTCACTAAGGTGGGATGGAAGGAATTTTGTTTTAAAGTCAAAAGAGGAGTTGGAGAGAGAGGGGACACAAATAAGTTGGTTCTCATTTTTACAAATGAGAGAGAAATTTAAGGAGGACCAGAAGAGGGGTTTCATAGGAGATGAGACTGAATTAGAAAGTAAAATCTTAAGAGAAGAAGAGAAACTTCAAGGGAAAATTTATAAAATCTTGCTAAGAAAGGATACAGAGAATAACCAAAAAAGAGAGTACACGGAGAAGTGGTCAAGGAATTTAGGCTTTAAGATAAACACAAAAATATGGCGTAATATTTGGAATAACAACGTTTAAAAAATCCCTATGCAACTCCTTTAAAGAAAACTGGATAAAAATAATATATTGATGGTACCTCTCCCCTGCAAAAATAACAAGAATTTATAAAAATTCTAACCCCAAATGCTGAAAATGTGGCAACAGTAACTGCACTTTCTTCCATCATTGGTGGACATGCGATAAGGCATTCAAATATTGGACGATAATATACAAAGAACTCAGGAAAATAATAACATACAAGTTAGAAAAAAGGCCAGAGATCTTCCTTCTGGGCGTGCTGAAAGATACGATCCCTCCAATGGAGAAGAAAATAATCATACTAGCGATAACAGCTGCCAGGATATTATTTGCCAAGAACTGGAAATCCCCAGAAATACCAACATGGGAGGAGTGGTTTACTAAGGTTATAGAAACAATCCAAATGGATTGGTTAACTGAAAGATTAAGAAATAAAAACAAGGAAGGGAAGGCGAAATCTGATTGGGGGGCAATAAGAATATATTGCAGAATGGAATGTAATATAGATCTATTTCTAGATTAATCACGGGAAACTGTTCTATGTCTCCTTACAGGCAGATAAGAAACTGTTGTGAATGACGGGAAGCAAGAAGCAAACAAATGTTTTATCTCTACTCCTCAATATGCACATGACTATTTCTCACACCTTTTTCCTTCACTGCTGTATCTCTCTTCCCTTTTTATTTCCGAGCCAATTAGGGCTCGACCTATCTTCGTTTTGTATTATATTTTTTGCTGAAAACTCAATAAAGATATATATTTTTTAAAAAAATAAAAAGTGACTTTAGAATTGAACCACCAGCACCCCTTACATCCAAAACGAGTTTTGAACCATTTTTTTTGGATCAACCAAGCCTAAGGAAGACTCTGTAAATGTGTGGGAAAGAGGAGGACCCCATCTGAGCACACACAATGGATAGGAGCAAGAGTGAGCCGAAACCAGAAGACAGGGGAAGGACAGAGTTTTCCTCACCAGCCTTTAGTGAGCTGAGAGAGCAAAGATGGCCATTTAGCATTACTCAGTGGCCTTCTCTCTCACCTTGCTCACTTCTCCCCTGCAACCCCACAGCTGGTGTCGCTGGGGTTTACAACCTCCATTATCCTGACACCATTGAGAATGTTGAGCATGAGGCAAAAAAGGTTTATACTTCCTTCGTTGGGACCAAAGTAGAATGTTCTGAACAGGAAAGTGGACACTGTCTCAACCCAATAGCTTTTCACATTAGTCTTCATCTTGCCTCATCCCAAAAAAGATTGGTATATCTTCAATTGACAAATAAGAGGAGACGTTCCATTAGTTGTATGCTTCCTGAGCATATGGTTTGCTATTTGTCCAGAATGAATGATAACTTGCATTTTAAATGCTACTGAATTATGCTAATACTTCACTACTTGGTATATGTGACGAATAAGATGCACAAGTGGGTTGTTGTAGGTTTTTCGGGCTATATGGCCATGTTCTAGAAGCATTCTCTCCTGACATTTCACCTGCATCTGTGGCAAGCACTTTCAGAGATTGTGAGGTCACAACCATATGGCTATATAGCCCGAAAAAAATACAACAACCCAGTGATTCCAGTCATGAAAGCCTTCGACAAAGATGCATAAGATTTTAGAATGATTTTAGAATGAAGGCTGTTCTTTTGATGAACAAGCTAACTTGCAATCCAACCCTGATATACGGTACCTGGAATGAATTCTCTCTCTTCTGTGTATGTGTGTGTAGGCGTGTGTATATTAATTGTACAGTCCTTTTGCTCTTGTGTGGTTTCTTTCTCATGTCAATGATGCAATATCAAGAGTCTACAAAGTGTGTTGCCCAGGACACTGTTCAAAGCATAAACATCCATCATGCATCTCTAGCCAGGTTTACTTCTTTACATCTGTGTGCTTCTTTAGACAAGCTTGCATCTTAAAGGGACACATCAGAGCAGCTGTCCTCAGTGCCCCAAGGAAGGCTTTACTGTTCCACCTTTATCTCTGCATTATTCAAAATATATTCCAGGGGAATCTGGTCTTTCATCTGATTATTGTGATTGCCCAAGCCTGTAAGGCTTTTTTTTTAAACCAACACACCAAATAATTAGCTATTGCCTAAGTATGCAGGAGAGCCATAACATAACAAAGAAGATGCTTAATGGTTGCCATTGAAGAAGGACATTTCTACTGCATTTTGCTGTCTTTTGTTTGGCATGTTTGGCCTAACTTTGCTATTTGCATCATCCTTCCCTCAAGAACTCCTTAATCACCACAGTGAGCAAATATCAAGCATAATTCAGACTTGGAACTCGAACACTGTCAATTCTCTCCCCTGCATTATTATTATCATTAATACTTTTACTATTTTCACCTGATCAATAAAGACGGGAAGGAGAAAATGTGGCCCTCCAAATATTATTGGACTCCAGATACTATTGAAGTTTCCTCATCATTAGCTATGCTGTCTAGGGCCAATGAGATTTGCAGTCTCTGGAGGGTCAAATATAGTACAGGCAGTCCCCAAGTTATGAACAGGATAAATTCTGTAGGTTTGTTCTTAACTTGAATTTGTATGTAAGTCAGAACAGGTACATTTTAAAGTGTAACTCTATATCTATATCTGTATCTAAGCTTTGGGTAGCTTAGTTAAATGTTTCATCTGACATTAAGTCTAGTTGTATCCAACTCTGGGGGGTGGTGCTCATCTCAATTTCTAAGCCGAAGAGTCGGTGTTGTTGTCCACAGACACCTCCAAGGTCAAGTGTCCCGTATGACTGCATGGAGCGCCTATTGATCTATTCACATTTTGCATGTTTTCGAACTGCAAGGTTGGCAGAAGCTGGGGCTAACAGCAGGAACTCACCCCACTCCTCGGATTTGAACCGCCGACCTTTCAGTCAGCAAGTCCAGCAGCTCAGCGGTTTAACCTGCTATGCCACCAAAGGGGGGGGGGCTTTGGATAGCATAGGAAAGGGTTAACCCCCCCCCCCCGTAGCATTTGTTTTGCTGTCTGTGCTTCTGTTCAGATGATTTCACCTCACTTTTCGTCGCTGTGATAATAGGATTTTGAAAATTTGGCTTGTTATGGAAACAAGGATTAATGATAAAGCTTCATTTGAGACACCTTTCCCCCATAATAACTCTTCTAGAGGAGAATTTCCCTTCCTAAAGGTAGATTTCTCTGACTTCCTGTTGTCCTACCCCCATTTTTAACTATGAGTCTTTTGTAAGTCAGATGTTTGTAACTCGGGGACTGTCTGTATACAAAGACAGGCCAGGCTTCCTACAGATTATGTCACTCATTCCAAGTCCTCCCTTCCTCCCTTGCAAGGAGGAACTTTTGTTTCTTTTCATCCCCAACCTGCCTTTTTTTCATTTTTAAAGATAAAGCATTTCCTTTGTGGCATAGTCCCTCGCCACAGGATTATGGATTTATGTCATATCTTTTTTCCATAATGGAACATTCAGGACCTTAACCAATTTTGTAAATCTACCTCTTTTGCATTTTGCAGGACACACAGGAATGGGCAATAGATTAAAACTTTGTTTCCAGAACTAGGATAAAGCTGAGCAGCTGTATTGTGCTTTGTGTCTTCAGCACCAATGAATACAGGATTTGCACCCCATTTCCATTATATATCTGGGAGAACGCTAGAGTGTAAAGACCATGCTTGACAGCCTAGAAGCTCTGGACTAATATCTCATAAAGGGAACCTGAGTGCTTCACATAAAAGCTGCAAATGTTGCCTCTGGCTCCCCAAATCATCCATTTTGTTTTAGAGGTTTTAAAAGTTTTTACATCAGCTTGCCCATTAGCTAATTAGAGAAAATTAGATGAAAATTGGAAAAGTTGTATGGCTATTTTGAACATTTCAGAGCTGATGGAATTACAGTGCTCATCTACCTTGTGAAGTTCAAATGACATCAAAGCTGTTTTGTTCCATGGCTCCCTGCAAGAACAAATTAGAGGTAGGTGTGAATTTTGAAAGCTGGTCTGGTGGAGAGAGGGTTAGTTGTATTTTCAGACTCCGTATCAAACTTAGTCATCTTTCTTTTTTCACGGTTGTCTAAAAGACTTTATCATGAAGAGCTTGTAAAGCAATATCTCAGGATAATGGCACCTTCGACCATTACTCACCACATACACCATGTTTGTCCTGCAGCTGCTTCATAATCTCCATGTTCCTGGAACTCTCCATTTTACTGATGGGTAAAACCCACCATTACTTCCCAAAGGTGTTGCTTTTCCACAATGGATTTACGTGCAAAAATTTCCTCCCACTGTAATTCTACTTCTCAGACAGTCACGTGATACAAGTGGACATGATTTTACTTTACTATGCCCAGCTTTCTCTTTTTTCCTTCCTTCCTTTCTTGCAAGGAGAACTCTTCCAGCAAGGAGAAACTTCCATTCCTTCTTTGGCAGGGCACAGAGAATCGTGACCAGCTTCCCACTCCACCCAAGGAGTAAAGACACAAATATGGTGCCGTTGCTGGTATGCTGAGAAAAGTATTGCTGGTCCCCTACATCAGATGTTTGGGAAGACAAACATCTGACCTCTCTCTCTCCTTTCTATCCCTTTCCTTTCCTTGCCTATTTCCTCAAACAACATGTAGGTTGCATGACTTTACATTTTAAGTTTCCTTCTGATAGACTTTATTTCCTATCTTTGCCTGAAGAAGAAGCCTGTAAACTCTGAAAGCTAGCACAGTGGATGTTGTGTGTTTTTGTTTCGCCTATTAAAGGTATCAGGCTGAATTATGATTCACATGGCTACCCTTGGATCCCACAGAACCACAGAAAATGTACGGTTGTGCAGGTGTTGAATTTTCATTGCTGGAAAGTCATCGTTTCCTTTACAGCTTCAATCCTAAGAGTTTTATTTGTGCAAACCAGTTTAAATTTGGTTTAAGTCCATAGAAAGTTTGAGGCACCAAGTCCGAGGCCAAGACAGTAGAATAAGCACCAGTATTACCTCTCTGTTTTGTTGATCCAAATTGGCTTCTTCTGATATGCTAATGATACCACAGAAAAATCAAATCCATATTACAAGCAGACTCTTGAATGTTAGTTTAAAGATAAATAGGCATTAGGCTTGTTTGATCCAAAAAAATGGTTCAAAACTTGTTTCGGATGTAGGGGGCGCTGGTGGTTTGCATCTAAAGTCAAGTCTTTGTCACTGGATTTTTTAAAATATATATATAAATTTTTATTGAAGATATTATAACATATAACGAAAAACATATAACATACTGTACATCATGTGTGGTACCGACAAAGACATTGTGAGTAATCTGGATGCTGGTGGGTTGCTTCCCAACCGGGGTATGAAAAAATAAAAGAAAATAGTCCTTTCTAGCAGTAGATGTATAGGAAAAGGATAGCAAGATAAAAGTGGTGAGCAAGAGTGGAGGTTCAGAAACTTGTCTGAACCTTTACCAGCGTGTCCACAACAGTTGAGGGTTCGGTGATTCTATATCTCTAACCGATCTGGCTGCTGTAAGTATCAATTCGTCTTCCTTTCAGAGAACGGTGAAATACTCACATCTCTAGTATCTAAACGTGAAAAAGTCAAAACTTATCAATATCAATTACCATTTAATTCTTAACTAATTAACCTCTTGTATAATCCACTCATCCTATTCTAGATCCCTTTGACCTTCAGCTCAACATTTCTTTCTACCTTAAAATAATCCACAAAATATGACCAGTCCCACTTCTTGTCTACGGCATCTTTCTTCTTGTTTTCTTTTAAGGCTTCCATCAGGGTTTCCATCTGAATTGTTTCTACTATTTTTTGATAGCCATTCATCTAGAGTAGGTTCTTCTTGGGATTTCCAATATTTGGCGAACACCATTTTGGCTGCCGTAGTAATCAAAACGAATGTTTTCCTTTCCCCTTTCTCCCACGATGGAGCCACTATTCCCAGCAAAAATGAGTCTGGCTTCCCCACCACATTTTTAAAGCATTTTTTCAATTTTGTCTTTGTATCACATTCCAGAATTTAGTTGCCTTGGGGCACAGCCACCAGAGATGGAAAAATGTACCAGTACTCTTTTTGCAATTCCAGCATTCTGGTTTGTAATTTTTATATATTTTTGCTAATTTGTCCGGTGTAAGATACCACTTATAGATCAATTTGATCCAGTTTTCCCGAAATTTGTGGCAATAAGATATATTTATGTTGTTCCTCCAAATAGATGACCATGTCTCCTCTTTTATTTTGTATCCTATGTTTCTGGACCATTGCTTCTTATAATTTTCCAAATTGTGGCTTTCATTTTCCCATCTCTGTAAGATCTTGTATATTTTTCCCACTTTTTTCTGGTTTTCTCTAATAATTATTTCTTCCATCTCACTATTTGATTCTTCAAATCCTATTTTTGGTCCTCCTTAAATTTTTCTCTAATTAGAGAAGTCAATTCCGATTTTCACAGAAAAAAAAGTTCAAAACTTTTCAAAACTTCTGTCAGATTCTTGCATTTGAAAAGTAATTCATGAGTCAACACAAGATGTATTATTGCAGTTTGAGATGACCTGCGGTGTGGCGTGCTTGACACCAGATGGCGCTGTTTCAAGACTGCTGAATGGAACTTTGAGGAGTTTCAGTTGAAAGTGACAGTTGGGATCTGACAGTTGGTTTATAATATCTGTGAGGAAAGGATGTTTAGAGAGGTAGCTGTGAGGGCTGTTGTTTTTCGATGTTTTGCCAGTTATTGTTAAATACAATTCAATACAAAGATATATATTTACCTTGTGAATTGTATGAGAGTTTCATTATTCACACGAACAGAGACTGGAGGTTTTTTGGGCCGATGAGGAATTAAACTTCTATATTTCTGTTGCCTATCCGCTGTGACATAAATACTCGACGCCGAAGAGGTTATGGGCCCAGATCCCAGAACCCAGAACCCAGAATCCAGAATTGCAGAGGCACAGAGATACTACATAACCCATAATTCATAGAAAAAGTTTTTGAATAACACTAGAAATTGCAGCAGAAGTCGCTGTTTACCTCAGTGTTAGAGAAAAAAGCTGAAGTGAATTTTTGCCAGGAGCATCTGTAGTGTGAAGAAAGATGGCATTATTTGGAGCACAGCATCATTTAGAAAAACTCAGAGGCAGCTCAAATTATTTAATATGGGCTACCAAAGTGCGAGCAGTTTTGGCAAAGGAGGAGCTGTTATCTTGCTTAACACATCGACCTATTTCTGATGCAGAAAGGTTGAAAGATGGCAAGGCAAGGGCTACCATCATCCTGTCAGTTGACGATAGGAACCTCACATATTTAGCTCTGGAAGAAACAGCCGCTGACTGTTGGAAAAGGCTTGAAAAGCTGTATCAGCAGGCTACTGGAGGCTCAAAAGTTTTATTGAGCAGAGAACTGTTTTCACTGAAGCTTCTGTCAATGGAAGATTGTGCCAGAGAGACTCATTTGAGTAAAATGCTGAGCCTATTTAATGATTTAGCAGCAAGGGGCACCAATTTTACAGAAGATCAGAGAGGCTTAATTCTACTAAGCAGTTTGGGGCAGAGCTACAACTCATTCATTGACTCCATGCAATCTGTGAAAGAAGAGGACATCAACTTTGACTTAGTTTCGACTAGATTGGAGAACTGGGCTTGTTACAGAAGAAATGCCCAGCAACTTTCAACGGAGAAGACGGTCAACAAAGGCTTCAATATGAAGAGGAAAGAGACAATCCAGTGTGACATCATCTGTTACATTTGTAATAAAAGAGGACACAAAGCTAGACAATGTCATCAGAACAAGTTTAAGAAGAGTGAATCAGCACAGAGCAAGAAAGAACAGATCAACAATTCAAGAAAAGACTCTGATTCAGGCTGTCTGTTGATGAGTGAGTTTACAATGTAATTTGTAATAATGATTTTATTCCAATCAGGTACAGGCTGTCTGATGAGTTTACAATGTGACAATCTGGTACCCTGAGACTGGGAGTGCAAAGAGTTTTGTTAAGGATAGTAAATTGTTAGCAGAGAAGGAACCTTTATCTGGTTCTATGCAAAGTTGTGTGAGTCTAGCCAATGGTCAAAGGTGCAAGGTTTTAACAAAGGGAGAAGTTGAAATTGGTCAACTTAGTCTAAAGTTAGACAATGTTTATTTAGTTCCTGAGCTAGAACACAATGTTCTAGGGGTGAAACAACTTGCAGACCATGGTTTATCCATTGTGTTTGAAGGGGAGTTATGTAAAATGAGTAATAAAAATACAGGTATGTATAAGGAAGTAAAATTTCAAAATGGTTTCTATAGAATGAATGCTAGTAATAAAATGTCTACAAATAGTATTCAGAGTTGGAAGGGAAACCTCTGCATGGTGACAGATGTCTGCACATGCTACACAGGAAGTTTGGCCACATGAACTATAATATGATTAGAAAGACTGCACAGCTAGTAGGCATTCAAATACCAGAATGCAGAAATTATTTAGAGTGTGCTGTCTGTAACAAAACAAAGTTAAAGGCTTATCCTGTTGCCAAAAGGAGTGATAGAGTAACAACTAAGTTACAGTTAGTGCACATGGATCTAGCTGGACCTTTTCCAAAGAGTATTGGAGGGAATGTATTTCTACTAGTAATAGTAGATGATAGGTCTCGATTTGGCTTCGTTTACCCTCTGAAAGGTAAATTTCAGGTGTATGAAAAATTTATTGAATGGTACAATTTTGTGAAGAACCAATTTCCTGATTTGACTGTTAAACAAGTTCAATCTGATAGAGGAGGTGAATTTGTGAATGAAAGACTTAAGAATTTTTTTAAGGATAAAGGAATTTGGCATAGGAAAACAAATCCGTGTGTATCAAAAGAAAATGGAATTGCGGAGCGTCGCTTAGGTGTAATTCAAACCATGGTAAAATCAATGCTTGAGGATGCACAAATGTCCAAAGGTTTTTGGGCAGAAGCAGCTAACACTGCCAATTACGTGCTGAATAGGTTATGGACCTCAAGTGTAAATGAAATCCCATTTTATTTGTTTTATGGAAGACATCCAAAGGTGGATCATTTTCAAGTATTTGGTGCGCATGCAAATGTTTTAATTCCTATACAGCAAAGAGACAAAAGAGATCAGCATTGGGTAAAGATGCAATTTATTGGATATGAAGGTGGAATGAAAGGCTATAGATTCTGGAATGGCTCTTCTCCAGGGAAGAAGATCACAGTCTCCAGATCTGTAAAGTTCGAAAATAATACTCATTGGGATAGAATTCATGCGAACACTGAAGTGTTCATAACCCCAAGTGTTTCTAGAGTAAAGAATGAATCTGAAGTTGTAGAGGTATTAGATGAGGCAAATGTGGAAGAAAGCAAGGAACAATCTGAAGAAAGTAATTTTCATGATTTTTGCGCCACAAACTCTGACTTAGTGTCCAAATCTGTAACAGAGGTTGATGGACATTGTCAAGAGGAGATTAGGGATGTGGAGGAGACTAAGGATGAGATTCCTAGGAGATCCACACGTATCACTAAAGGAATTCCACCAGCCAAGTACCAAGTCACGCAAATAGGAAGTATAGAGTGGAAAGATCCTAATTCTTACGCTGAAGCATTGCGTAGACCGAAAAATGAACGTGATTGTTGGGTAAAAGCAATGAAGAAGGAATTTGATTCACTTCATTCCTTAAATGTTTTAGAACAAGCAGATGTAACCAAAGATGTAAAGGTAATTGGTTGCAAGTGGGTATTTAAAAGGAAAACACAAGTTGATGGTTCATTATTGTACAAAGCAAGATTGGTTGCACAAGGTTTTGGTCAAATTTACAATCAAAATTATGATGAGGTATATGCTCCAACGATTAGACCTGAAACAATTAGGACTGCTTTAGGCATCGGTGTGCAAAGAAAGTATGTTATAAGGCACTTTGACATTGCCACAGCTTATTTAAACGCAGAGCTGACTGACAATGTATATATGAGAGCAATACCTGGTTTTGAAAAAGATACTCCAACTGGTGTGTATCGACTACGGAAAGCATTATACGGGCTAAAGCAAGCAGCGAGATGCTGGAACCAGTGTATAGACGAAAAGTTAAAGGGTCTTGGCTTCGAAAGAAGCAGTGTAGATACATGTCTATATAAGAAAGGAAAAGAGTCTAAAAAGCAAACATTTGTTTTGGTGTTTGTCGATGATCTCTTAGTACTAGCACCATCCGAAAGGGATGTGGAACAAGTTTTTAAGGGACTAAACTCAAGTATGACTGTAAAAGATCTTGGAGAAGTCCGGAAATACTTAGGCGTAAATGTAACTAGAACTGAAAAAGATATTTGTCTAGATCAAAAAGACAAAATTTTTGAGTTACTTGAGAGAACAAGATTGACTCTGTGTAAAACAGTAGCAACTCCAATGGTACCAGATTTTTTAAAGCTTGATAGAGGTGAAATGTTTGACAATCAAACATTGTATAGATCAGTGGTTGGGAGCCTCTTGTATTTGGCAAATTGGACTAGGCCTGACATCGCCTATGCCACTAATGTACTAAGCAGGAGAGTGAATGAACCAACGTTGACTGATTGGCAAGCTGTAAAACGAGTGTTAAGATATTTGAAAGGAACATGTGACAAAAAGCTAAAAATTTGTCCAAAAGAAAGCGGTATGAAGGGGTTTGCAGACGCAAGTTTTGGTGACAACGAACAAAACTTGTCATGTTCCGGGTATCTAATTAGTTTTAATGGGATACAAGTGACATGGAAATCTCGTAAACAGTCACACGTTTGTTTATCCACGGCAGAAGCCGAATTTTCTGCTTTGTCTGACTGTTGTACAGAACTAGAGTGGATAAAGGCTCTAGTAAACGAGTTCCAAAGTTTTGAAGATAAGATATCTTTATTTACTGATTCTCAATCTTGTATAGCAATATCAAATGCTGAAGGATTAAAGCAGAGAACAAAATATATTGGGGTAAGGTACCAAAATGTTAGAAAGTTAGTACAGGATGGTTTTATTAATCCTGTGTATGTCCAGTCAGATGAGAATATGGCGGATATGTTTACTAAAGCATTGACCAATTATAAATTAAATGTATTTTGTAAGAAGATATTGTTATTATAATTAATGTGTGTACTTGTGTTGCTCATGAAGGAGGAGTGTCAGATTCTTGCATTTGAAAAGTAATTCATGAGTCAACACAAGATGTATTATTGCAGTTTGAGATGACCTGCGGTGTGGCGTGCTTGACACCAGATGGCGCTGTTTCAAGACTGCTGAATGGAACTTTGAGGAGTTTCAGTTGAAAGTGACAGTTGGGATCTGACAGTTGGTTTATAATATCTGTGAGGAAAGGATGTTTAGAGAGGTAGCTGTGAGGGCTGTTGTTTTTCGATGTTTTGCCAGTTATTGTTAAATACAATTCAATACAAAGATATATATTTACCTTGTGAATTGTATGAGAGTTTCATTATTCACACGAACAGAGACTGGAGGTTTTTTGGGCCGATGAGGAATTAAACTTCTATATTTCTGTTGCCTATCCGCTGTGACATAAATACTTGACGCCAAGACTCCGGCTCTCACCCGGGACTGATGTGGGAGAGAAAGGGAACTGAAGGAAAGCCATCCACACTGGGTTAAACAGCAGCTCTCACCCAGGACTGACGCAAGAGAGACAGGGAACTGAAGGAAAGCCATCCAAGCTGGGTTAAACAGTGGCTCTCACCCAGGACTGATGCGGGAGAGAAAGGGAACCGAAGGAAAGCCATCCAACTGGGTTAAACAGTGGCTCTCGCTCAGGACTGACGCGGGAGAGACAGGGAACCGAAGGAAAGCCATCCAACTGGGTTAAACAGCAGCTCTGACCTAGGACTGATGCGGGAGAGAAAGGGAACCAAAGGAAAGCCATGCAAGCTGGGTTAAACAGCAGCTCTCGCCCGGGACTGACGCGGGAGAGAAAGGGAACTGAAGGAAAGCCATCCACACTGGGTTAAACAGCGGCTGTTGCCCAGGACTGACACGGGGAGAAAGGGAACTGAAGGAAAGCCATCCACACTGGTTTGAAAAGCTGAATAATTTTCGACTCACTTACTGATTCGTAAGAGAAATTTCAGAAAAAGCTTTGAAATGGCAATGATACTTCCGGGTTCCCAAATTGCTTTGAAATCACTTCAAAAAGGAATTTGATCTGAATTTATTCCGAATTACGAAGATTTTGATCGAACCTAACCATGCCTACTAAATAGGCATGTCCTCTTTTGTTTTATAAAGACAGATAGATGAACAAACTAGATCATTTCTTTCCAGAATCTGGAGATTTACTTTAAAGAAACTGAATATGACAACATGCTGAGGCCATCCAGAAGTTTAGAGAAAATGACACATAAGATCTGGGGAAAATTACCAGCTCCTGTTTTTGCAGCTTTTGTGGTGGGGGGTAAAAGCACTGCTGTCTAATCACAGTGCCCTAATCACTGCTGCCTAATCACAGCAGATTGTTTAATTGTTTTGTATGAGGCAGCAATCACTTCTCCAGGACAAAAAATAGCTCAAAATGACGCCCAAAGACAGATAATGGATATTTCAATAATTGCTGTGCCATTGGCTTCATTCATTAGCAAAAAACACTGAAAGAAGGGTGCCGACTGGGGCAAAATAATGACTTCAGATTTTATTTCCTGGATTTGGATTTTCAGGAGTCAGAAACTGTCCTTTTTAAGTGACAGATCGGAGTTTGAAGATTGTGGGGAGACTGTGTCCCTCACCTCTTCAATAGGTTCTTGTACCTGACAAAGTTAACAGAAATATATGCTTCAACCAACTCAGAGAAGGAACCTGGTAGATGTGTGTATACTGTAAATGTGTGCCTCCAGATATCTTTGAATTTCCTTAGGCAAGGAATACTTTGAGATGGTTTTCCATTGCCTCTCTTTGAAATTTTCAACATCTGGTATTTCTTGGTGGGCTCCCATTCAAGTACTTCAGGGATGACTCTGCTTAGTTCCCAAGATCAGGTAGCATCTGGAGCCTTTAGGGCAGTGGTTCCCAACCCTTTCTTGACCAGGAGCCAGTTGACCAGAGACCATTTTGACCAGAGACCGCTTTCTAACATTAGTACTAAAAGGGTTACGAATAGGTTATTGGTCAACTTTAGATTCGGTTTGATTACTTGTGGTGCTGATTCAGAAAATTGCATTGGATAGACCATATTAGCTCTACTTTCTGATACAAAACATATGCCATCCAGTAGTTGTCATCTGTTCACCTAGAGAAAACCATATTTAATAATCTTGAGCTGATGTGGTCTATCCAATGCAATTTTCTGAATCGGCACCCCAGATAACTCCAGGAATAGGCCTAGAAATGAAGACCCCAAGGCACCCCCACTTCCAGGCTCCACATGGAATGGTTGCTAAGGGGGAGGGAGGAGGAGAATCAGCAGTTAGGAAGCTTGTTGTCTCACCTTTCATGGGTAGTCAGCCTCTCCCCTCCCAACATCCCTGTTGCCTCGGCACTACTGTATAAGAGGGTTTCGTGAGACCAGTCACTCTCGTTGCAACTGTGTAGAAATGATGAGGCCACAAACCATATTTTAGTTCTTGGGGACCACTGGTGGTCCACAGACCACAGGTTGGGAACCACTGCTTTAGAGTGTTTACTGTTTAGGCCCACTAAAGGATTAAATAATTCTATTCCAAGGACAGGTATTTTCTGCTCTGTTCTTGCCAGTTCTTTGGAATAACATCTCAGTCTCATGAAATGTTGAGAGCTCTCTTAGAGAAAATATATGTCTGTAGTACATAATTCCCATGAGGGGAAAGACTAAGACTTTGAAACCATGAAACCATATTACATTCTGAAGAAATTTGCTAAAATGCCTTGCATATCCATTGCTGAAGCAGCAAGGGAAAGCAAGGAGATTCTTCTTTTGCCTTTCTAGAGAGCCCATGAAGGTAGAACAGGGGATTACATTATGGTGTAGGGGATTTATATAATTTATCTGTCTCTGTCTTCAAGACTGTAATACAGATCTTAAATTCAAAAATATCTCTGATAAATATATAATTCTATACATTACAGTATCAGATATTTATCACATTTGTTCATCCTTAATCTACTAGGTTTGAAAACTGGAGATGCTTCATGTATTTTTAATGGTTGTGTTAAAGACAGAGTTTCATCAGGTGCTGCTGTCACACAATCGGATAACATGAAAACCTGCAGAAATTTCCTCTTCTAGACTATCCTTAAAGAGATAGAGGTTTTCTCTAGTTTTCAACCTGATAAGCCTAAATAATGTGTGTGCACGCACAAGAGAAAGGAAAAGAGAGAGAGAGAGAGAGAGAGAGAGAGAGAGTATAGATCATATGGGTGTGACACATGTAAATGAACACAATTAATCTGTCAAAGTAATGCATTTGGCACTGCTTGAATCCCATTCTTGGTATTCCCATTAGATTCCTATTAGTGATTTAAAGATGACCAAAAATCAAAGGTTGGGTCACCAACTAAATAATAGGCCTTGCTCCGCAAGTTCCTGCTTGCTATGTAGGAAATAAATGACGATGAAATAGCGAAAATGTGTGGAGTGGATTGGGACAGGGTGGAGTGAGATGGTGGTCACATGAGTTTCAGCAATGAAGCAGGGCAAAGAACAGGAGTTTTCTTTAAATGTGAAGCTTTCATGTTGTTGCTTATTCGTTCAGTTGCTTCTCACTCTTCATGACCTCATGGACCAGTCCACACCAGAGCTCCCTGTTGGCCGTCACCCAGCTCCTTCAGAGTCATGCCATACCATCCATCCATCTTGCCCTTGGTCGGCCCTTCTTTCTTTATCCTTCCATTTTCCCCATCATCCAAGTTTTTCTTTCTTCTCACAGGGCCGGATTAAGGGCTTCTGTCACCCTAGGCAACTCTCTAAATCCCGCCCCCCAGGGGGCGGGGCTGTGGCCACTTGAGGGGGCATGGCCTCTTGCGGGGGGGCGGAGCCGGTGTGAGGGAAAGGGGGGCTGGGAGAGGCCTCACCGCCGCTGCGCCACCGCGCCGCCCCTGGGGTGGTGTATGTGCCTTCCGCCGCTGCCTCCCGTGCAAGCGAGGCGGCGGGGGAGGGCACGTCCGTCGCCCCGGGGGCAGTGCGTCGGCGGCGCGGCTTCTCCCAGCTCCTTTTCTCGCGCGCCGGGCTGGTCTGCCCCTCCTCCCTTCACTGAAGGGAGGAGGGGCGGAGCTCGGCCGGCGCGCGAGAGAGGGAGCCGGGAGGGGCCTCTTAGCGCCGCCTCTTGCTCCTCCTCGGTTCCCCCCTCCCTCCCTTCCTTCGTTCACTTGAGTGAATGAAGGAAGGGAGGGGGAAAGGAGAAGGAGCAAGAGGCGGGGCGAAGGGGCACCGCGTCAGCGGCCTGGCCCTGACGTGGCACCCCGTTGCCCCGCCTCTTGCTCCTTCTGGGTTCCCCCTCCCTTCCTTCGTTCACTCAAGTGAACGAAGGAAGGAAGGGAGGGGAGAACCGAGGAGGAGCAAGAGGCGGCGCTAAGGAGACTCAGGTGGTTTTCGCCGCCCCGCTCGCCCGTGCCCCAAACACGAGCGGGGCGGCGGCGGCAAAAACCGCCTGAATCTCCTTAGGGGCAGCGGGAGACTCATTTCCGGGCCTCTTCAGGCCCGGAAATGCCGCCCCCAAAATCTGCCGCCCAAGGCAAGTGCCTCGGGTGGCCTTATGGGTAATCCGGCCCTGTCTTCTCATGATGTGGCCAAAGTACTTCATCTTTGCCTCTAATATCCTTCCCTCCAATGAGCAGTCGGGCTTTATTTCCTGGAGTGTGGACTGGTTGGATCTTCTCACAGTCCAAGGCACTCTCGGAATTTTCCTCCAGCGCCAAAGTTCAAAAGCATCTATCTTCCTTCGCTCAGCCTTCCATATGGTTCATCTCTCACATCCATAGGTTACTATGGAGAATAACATTGCTTTAACTACGGTATGCAGATATTTGTTGCCAGTGTGATGTCTCTATTCTTCACTATTTTATCAAGATTGGTTATTGCTCTCCTCCCAAAATGTAAATGTCTTCTGATTTCCGGCTTCAGTCTGTGTCTGCAGTAATCTTTGCACCTAGAAATACAAAATCTCTCACTGCCTCCTCGTTTTCTCCCTCTATTTGTCAGTTATCAATCAGTCTTGTTGCCATAATCTTGTTTTTTTATGTTTAACTGCAACCCAGCTCTTGCACTTTCTTCTTTCACCTTGGTTAGAAGACTCCCCTCAGCTCCTCCTTGCATTCGGCCATCAAAGTGGTATCATCTGCATATCTAAGGTTGTTAATGTTTCTTCCAGCAATTTTAACTCCAGCCTTGGATTCGTCAAGCCCTGCACACTGCATGATATGTTCTACATACAAGTTGAATAGGTTTCATATGAGACACATTGGCCACTCATTGATCCAAGTGGAGAGATCCTGAAAGACATTGAAATTTATGGAAGTGGCATCGCCTCAAGGTGATATATGATGCAGCACATGCTAGAATTGATGGGAAACCCCTGAATCAGAGGCCCCTTCTACACTGCCATATAAAATCCTGATTATCTGCTTTGAACTGGATTATATGGTAGTGTAGACTCACATAAGCAGATAATGTGGATTATCTGCATTGACAATCTGGATTATATGGCAGTGTAAAAGTGTCCAGAGTCACTGCCCAGAAAATGTGGCATCCATTCCTCATGAACTCCTGATGAAGAATGTTTCCAATGGAGGATTCTTCATACCAGTAGTCTATGGACAGGGATATCTCATTGTGGAATGAAGCATCCTCCTTTTTTGACCATGAATTGCCATGGCTTTTGGCAATACTGACCAAAAGCACTTATGTAGATTTGCTGTCAATTCATTCTCAAGAAATATAGAGGCATAATATGGCAGAAGCTGAAGGTAAATTCATGAGCAAACTTTGGACCCTTCCACACAGCCCTATATCCCAGAATATCAAGGCAGAAAATTCCACATTATCTGAATGTGGATTTAGATAAACCAGTTCAAAGCAGATATTGTGGGATTTTCTGCTTTGATATTCTGGGATATAGGGCTGTGTGGACGGGCCCCTTATTTGTCTGGGGACCTTTACATTTCTTTGACTGAAGCAGGACATTTTACAGTACAGTCCTTCTCTGGAAGAAGTCTAAATAGATAAACAGTGGCATGATGCTATGAAACAATAACTTGGGCATCCTACAGTCTATTATTCTGGGATATATCTGAGAAAATGCACCTTTTAAAGACATGGACCCGAGGTAGAGAATGTTTGGTATTGTTGAAGTGCCATTCTCATGATCTGTAGCCAATATAGTTAATATGGAAAGGGAATGACAGGACAATGAAACAATAATAACTTTGCCATCCTACAGCTAGGGAAGATTCATGCCTATTATTCTGAGATCTAACATATTAGATCTGGGATCTAATGTGTGGCTCTCATATCTGGAGAGCCACTTATTCCCAATTTCTGATTAATTCCTGATTAATATGCCTTTCATATTAGTTTGGGAGAGGGATGGAGGAATGAATTTTGATATGCTCCAGGCAGGGCCGTAGCCAGGATTTTGTTTCGGGGGGCTGAGTTTGGTTCGGGGCTGAGACTGGGTGGAAGAGGTCTATCCTAGCAAACCTTTTGTATTGTTATCCCAATAACCCCATTAATGTGGGATATAATGAGCATGGTGATCAGATCATGATATGAATAAACATAATTAAATAATGTACCAGTAAGGCCTTCTCGTGGACCACCCTGAGAATTTCGGGGGGGGGGGCTGAAGCCCCCCTTAGCCCCCCCCTGGCTACATGCCTGGCTCCAGTATATACATTTTTAGAAATGCAGATGTATATAAACAGAATTTCTGACAATGTATGATAGTATTAGTCAATGGTGTCAGCAAGTTTCAGAAGGCACTGCTGAGTTTCTCAAAATGGCTCTGATTCAATTGCATGATTCAACCACCTCAGGATGATATGCTGCCAACAGATTTTTGGGAGAAAACTGTCCACACTGCTATAAACGTTAGCACTTGAGAGTGTATGTGTCACTTTCTGTAGGTATCCACGATTTCTCTTCGTGCAGCATATGCTCTGATGGGGGAAGGAAGAAAATCAAAACAGCTTTTTTTAAAAAAAAGGGTTGCTGCCTGCCTTGGATATGAAAGAAAGGTGAAATAACGTCTGTCAGCTGTGGTGTTATCCCCTGATAAAAGGTTCATGATGCCATTTCCTCATAACTCACATGTTGTTACATAGGCTGAAGGGGGGAAATGCCTTATCCGCCCACCAGCCTTGCTATAATGAAGCTAGGTCTTCCCATCAACTTTCACTTACACAAATGAGAGACAGCATCTTCTGAACTGTGAGAAAATGTCAGACACATCATAAGTTAACCAAATGGTGTAGTGAGCTAGGGGGAGGGAGGCACATAGCTGTTATTAGAATCTGCTAAGAGGAGCTACTCTTCCCAAAGATGCCTTTCTTACATCCAAATCACAGCTGGGTAATAAGGGCATATTTACCTTTTTGGTGGGGCATTCCTTGCAAAACACATGAATCTTGCAAATACATGTGCATGGAAAGAACAGTCAATACTGGAAGCAAATGCATACTTATTAGATTTACCCACCTAAAAGCAGCCGTACCGTCACAACTTCGGTATGTTTACTTCTAAGATGTACATTCCACAGTGACATGTTAAACTTTGGTGGGATCATGCAAACTATTTACTTTGTTTACCCATTTTATTTAAGTAATTATAAACTCTTTTTAAGGCTCATATAGAACATACAGAGAAGATAATAAAGCAGAATAAATCAAAATTAAAATCTGTTGATTTCCAAAATATTAGCCCAGCTAAACCTAGAGGACGACCGCGGAAATTCCAGGAACATGTCCAGGCATGTGGTTTTTTGCTATATTGTAAATGCCAAGGGTAGCTCCCCATGAGCACTAGCGAACCCCCCAAATGGTCAATAAATCGGAACGCGCTTATGGGGCAGAGATCGTACCAGACAGGACCGGAGCTGCAGAAACATGGTCTGCCCTCAAAGACGCGCGGATTTTGAGAAAGAAAATCGACAAACGGAGGAACATGGCTACGCCTCAAAGACGTGTTGAGCTAAAAAGGCTCCAAGCATCGTTCAAGCGTGGGGATTCAGTAAACCACCAAAGCGCTGACCACCACTAGAGAGGAAAATGCAAGACCTTGGTGGATGGATGATGGTGATTTATTGAATGTGATTGTAATTGCCAGCAGAGAAAAAGATGTCTCAGATGAAAATCTCTAACCAGCCTGACGACATAGAACTTATGGATCGATCTACTCAAAACGAAGCGACATTTTTGGAGCATGCTGGTTAAGTGTTAACATTGTCATTAGCCTTCTTGTATAACGATATAGATAATAAAAGCCAAATTGGATTTTAAAATAACGTTTTTTATTTTGTCTACACAGGATTCCGAAATGGAGACAGAAAGCTGATCCTTTTACATGAAAGAAGATCACAGTCTATATATATATATTGTTAAAATAAAATGTAGAATCATTTAAATGTGTGTGTTTTCTTCACTTGATTGCTCATATGTAATTATTCTGTGTGGGGAGAGATGGCTGGGCATGAAAAAATCCTGCATAATATCTATTATTCACCCGGGGAGGTCGGTAGTTTTGGGGGCGTGAATGCTCTGTTTCAGGCAGCAAGAAAACAGAGCAAAAAACTTAAGAAAGCTGAGGTTTCCCAATGGCTTGCTGGTCAAGACGCTTACAC
>JARBWK010000003.1:110194465-110224078 GCA_030556195.1 Anolis apletophallus | reverse complement strand
ATATGGCTATGTGGAAGGGCCCTAAGAGTATCAAGAAACTGATCCATAGAAAGCTTTTCTGGAACAGAGAGAACAGTATTAAAGGGACAAGAACTTCTTAGAGAATGAATGACACAAACTGTTCTCTCTCTTATCTAAATGACTTGCAGTGTATAATCAAATTATCAAGCTTCCTCCTAAGACAAATGATAGCCTATCAGCAGGGCATTGTTGACTATTTTGTCTTTATCCCATGTGTCATGTAATCTTATAGGTTAAAAACATGTTCTTTAAAGTAGTGATTAACACACTAGGGAAATGGCTTAGTGGTCTAAACACTACATTTGTTATAATTAGGCACCCTGGAGTGTTTAATTACTACCAAGCCTGGCTCAGGACATCAGCCTCTCAAGGTAGACCAATTAGCAGGCCAATCCGCAGATCACTTACATTGAAGTACTAGGATTTCTCCTGACTTTCCGTCATTGAAATCAATGGGAATAAATCACCTTAAAGCCTAATGTTGTGAATTTGTGGAAATAAATCAATGCAGGGTTTTAGAATAATAACTACACATAGTTGTGAGCTTTATGGGTGTTGTCTGCCCAACAGATTCAAGTCAATCCTGTTAGGTATTATAGATATGTAGTAGCAGAGTTTGCCACGTGTGTATCTCTAGCTGCATAAATAATGCATGTGATTTATGATCTAGGGAAAGAGCAAAACCACCTTTGAGTATTCATTGCCCAAGAAAAAGCTATGAAATTTACAGGGCTGCCATAAATTGACATATGAATCGAAGGCACACACAATTTGTGAGAATGATGTTCAGGGGGGCATCATGCTTTCACACTAAACAATAATAGCATTTTGATAACACAAATCTATTGTCTTTTATTGTGTAGTGAATATTTTCCCCCACTTTCCACGTTTTGGGTTTTTCCAAGTCTTGTTTGAGAACTAGAATTGTAATCCACGATGAATTAGGTCAGAAATTAAGAGGTCCTTTCACTATACAGTTTTGCCACTATTATTCCACTAATTGCCATGTAAACATTCTATGGAATCATGGGATTTGAAATGTAGGGAAGTATATCTGGGCTCTCAGCCAGAAAGCTCTAATACAGTGGTTCTCAACCTTCCTAATACTGCAACCCCTTAATACAGTTCCTCATGTTGTGATGACCTCCAACCATAAAATTAATTTCATTGCTACTTCATAACTGTAATTTTGCTGCTGTTATTCATTATAATGTAAATATCTGATATGCAGGATGTATTTTCATTCACTGGACCAAATTTGGCACATATACCCGATACGCCCAAATTTGAATATTGGTGGGGTTGGTGGGGGATTGATGTTGTCATTTGGGGGTTGTAGTTGCTGGGATTAATAGTTTGCTTACGATCGAAGAGCATTCTGAACCCCACCAACAATGGAATTGAACCAATCTTGGCACACAGAACTCCCATGACCAACAGAAAATACTGGAAGGGTTTGGTGGGCATTGACCCTGAGCTTTGGAGTTGTAGTTCACCTACATCCGGAGAGCACTGTGGACTCAAACAATGATGGATCTGGACCAAACTTGGCACGAATGCTCAAGATACCCAAATGTGAACACCGATGGAGTTTGGGGAAAATAGATATTGACATTTGGGAGTTGTAGTTGCTGAGATTTATAGTTCACCTACAATCAAAGAGCAATCTGAACCCCACCAATGATAGAATTGGGCCAAACCTCTCACACAGAACCCCCCACGACCAACAGAAAATACTGTGATGGTCTTTGGCGACCCCTCTGACACTTCTTTGTAACCCCCAGGTTGGGAAACACTGCTCTAATACCTCAGCAAGCTGCAACTCCCAGTATTCCATAGGATGCAGCTATGATAGCAAAGGAAGAAATGAATTGCTATAATAGTGTAGTAATAAAGAACCCCAAGTATCTGAAACAACTCCACAAATGCATGTCCCTTACTGCAGCTTGAGCACACAGAATGTGCTAGAGATTTTATCACTCCCTGTACCTAACTATGGCAATTGGTTTTTCTGTTCTTATTTAAAACATTCAACTATAGTCTTCAATATGTTTGCCCTTCTGCTCTGAACTCCCCCTCCCCTCACCAGCTGAGGACATTTGAATTTCCAAGCTTATTTTGCTCCCTGTGTTCTTGGTTTAGGTGTATGATCAATATATCACTTCTCTGACTAATAAACATGGTGTTAATAAATAAAGAGCAAGGAAAGGGGAGAGCCAGTTCCTGTATGTAGTAAAATTATTTTTTTCTAAAATTAAACATCCTATTTTGGTTGCAACCCCATATCCACTTACTTGGAAGTAACCGTCACTGAATCCAAAGGGAGTTGTGATCATCACCAACCTAAACATATATAAGCTTGTGCTGTTAATGACTTTATGGCATGTCTAGTCTTTAAGATCTTATTTCCCTCCTTTCCTTCCTTTCTAAAGTGCTTTTTTTTGGCCCATTGCATGATGATAAACCTAGGCTTGACACCCATTTAAATTCAATAAGTGTCACAGCCTAAACTTAATGGAGTGTCACAGGCTTCTCAGTGTGCACTGCACACTCATTTCAATACATCGATTTGGTGGCAACTTTTGTTTGTTTGCCATATTCCCTCTTCACATTTACAACAATTCCATTTTGTCCAACTAAAGGATATAGTACATGACGTGATGATCTTCCGAAGCACATTTCTCTTTTTCATTTTCATTTTAAATGCTGGCTTTCATTAGCTTTGTAAAGGTCCTCTCATTCAGACCTCCCATCTCTTTTAGTCTCGGAGTGCTTGAACAGAATGGAAGGCATTGTTCGCACTTCAGGCCGCTCCATACCCGTACTTAGTGCATTCTCTATTATATGAGGAGAACCTGTATCTTTGACCTATGCATGGAGCAGGTAGTAACAGTTGCTAGGCAACTACAGACATGGTCTAGGTACAATATGATTAAGAACCTATGTTGGATTACCTGCAGAAAAAGTCAAGGTAATTTAAGTTTTCTATTAGTAAATGAATGTAGATTAGGAGTAAGATGGCTGCTTAAAGACTCCATCATTTGGGTGCCAAACCAACATGAAAACATATATAATTGGTGAAAATTGGTGAAAATGCAGACTTATTTATTAGGGTAAGAAAATTCCAGCTCAAACTCAACTGTTGGGTGCAACTACAGACTCACCAAAATTAGTGGGAACTTGCCAGGTCAACACTGTTGTCAATGATAGTGATTCAGCCCCCCCCCCCTTGTTCTCCATGTCACCTTCACCCCTCCTTGCTCCCCATGGAGCTACCTGTCCGTGCTGGCTGTCATGGTTGTGACTGCTGGGGCAATAACCGAGTACCTGTGCAATTAAGCAAAGAGAAAAGGGCGACTTCTTTCTTCATGCTGATGATATGATTTGACCTCAGCAGATGCGACTGCAACAGCCAGGTGCTCACAGGAAACTCTGTGGCTGGTGAGAAGTACTGGTGGGGGCATGCAGATGACCAATCGCTTGTATGTGGTGCAGGGATGGGGTGATGGCAGCAATGTACACATGGACAAAGGATTGGGCTGATATAGACCCAGCCAAAAGCCCTGAGTTTCCTTTGGGGTTTCCTTTGAGCTCTAGAGTGTCCCCTGACTTTAAGTAGTACAGAACAAAATTGGGTTAAGAACTTAAATATGATACTTTCTCAAAGCCACCATGCATTGTGAAGATTACCAGGAGCAGCTTGGGAGTCAGTATTTTTTTTTCACGTAGATGGCACAAAGGATCTACTTTAATTCTGACTAACCATTGGATCTTAAATCTCTTACTCTTTTTTCCTAGATGCCTACAAACATGGGCCAAAGCTGCCAAATAACAGTTAGAAATTATGGACAGGTGGCTTTTATTTGATGACTAGTAAAACTAAATGGAGAGGGGGAAGGACATTAAAAGGAGTTCTGTAGACTCATATATAGGAATCCTGTGATGTGATTAGTAAATACTTGAGGAGATAGTGAGATCATATACCTTGCTTAAGTAGCCTTACAATTTGGTAAAGGAAGGTGGCTATCTCAGGTAGGGAATGCTGTGAGATAGGGGTACCTATAAGATTTTGGAAGGGCAGTTGCATCTTCCAGTTAGCTTGCCTGAAGGGATAGTGGAGGATTCTGTCCCATTGCCTGTGCTGAACTAAAATTATGCTGGCACACTAACTGAATTATTTTACAAGGGAGAGGGATGTCATGACTGTTGATGCAGAGATTATTGCATCTTCGGTGAACCTTTCCCACTGACGATGCTCTCTGCTGTTATACTTTCAGTTTTGTTATGAAAGAGTATGTTGGTAAGTCTCTTTTATACTTTGCAGTATTTATTTATTTACAATTTTTATACCCTGCCCTTCTCAATTTGAAGGGGGCTCAGAGTGGCTTACAAAACACATATGGAAAACATTGAATGCCAATTATACAATTAACAAGGACAAACAACACAAACAAAGGTAAAGGCAATTTTTCCCATGTATTTCCAGCATCTTGGATGCTGTGCTCGACTCCGGCCACAGGGTGGGGTACGGTCGCTCCATCTTCCATGCCAAGGATCTTTCTTCCAATCAATGTTCTTAAGGGCACCTTTATCACCTCCTTGCTAAAAGCAGTACCTATTTTATCTATTTGCATTTCTGCTTTTGACCTGCTAATTGAGCAGATGAGCTGGGACTAACGATGGGTGCTCATCCCGACCCAGGCTCCAACTGTCGACCTTCTGATCAGCAGAATTTTTCTGCAGTACAGCGGTTTAGCCTGCTGTGCTAAGCCCAGTCCCCAATGCAGAGGAATCCTGTGCATCAGGGACCCTTGCTCAGAAGATTGAATATATGGCCTTCATTGCAAATTGGTGTCACACTGTGTGGTCAGATGACATAATCCCACTCCCTTTTCACAGGTTCACAGAAGCTGTGAAGGACGGAGTATTGACTATGTATATATATGCTTAATATGGAAAATAAAGCAATACACTTTTAGAGCTAACCCCAAATGAAGAAAAGGGAATATATATGGAAGTGTTGCAATTGAGCATTACCTCTTTAAGTTGTAACATATACCTTGTTGGTGCTAAAGAGAACAGAATGAGATTTGTTATACTCCCAAGCTAGTTGGTGTAGAGCAAGATGACAATGTTATTTTTACAACATAATGAACAGTGATGTTTCCCCATAAAACAAACAAATAGAAATCTTACTTCTTCATATAGCAGAGAGCTCAGAAGTCGCAAGAAGAGATGAAGAGGAGAAAAAAACCCCCAGCAAATCAGTCATAGCCCTCTCCCTGCATCTTCCAGTGGTTCTCAACCTGTGGGTCCCCAGACGTTTTGGCCTTCAACTCCCAGAGATCCTAACAGCTGGTAAACTGGCTGAGGTTTCTGGGAGTTGTAGGCCAAAACACCTGGGGATCCCACAGGTTGAGAACCACGTACTTAAGACAAGTATATATATTTAAAAATAAATGAAAAATATATTAAAAAGTTAAAAGGCCCAACTTCCCTTCAGTAAAGTCCAAGTAGCATTGAAGCAATGCTCCTATACTATCAACTCTGCTGGACTTGCCATGTTGTCCAAATACTTGATCACCATCTCCCAAAGCAGTTACTATACTTACAACTCAAGAATGTAATGTTGGTGGACCGGAAAAGAGATTTAAAGATGGGATTAAAACCAACCTTAAAACTGTGGCATAGACACCGAGAATTGGGAAGGCCTGGCCCTTCAGCACTCTAGTTGGAGGTCAGCTGTGACCAACAGTGTTGTGGAATTCGAAGAGGCACGAAGGGAGGGTGAAAGGAAAAAACGTGCCAAGAGGAAGGCGCATCAAGCCAACCCTGACCAGAACTGTCTTCCACCTGGAAACCAGTGTCCTCATTGCGGGAGAACATGCAGATCAAGAATAGGGTTCCACAGCCACCTACGGACCCACCGCCAAGACACTACACTTGGAAGGCCAACATACTCAGACAACGAGGGATCATCTAAGTAAAGTCCAAGAAAGGAACATAGCCGATTAACTAGGTTTTTAAAAAATGCATTGATTACATTTCTGCAAACTGCCTTGAAAACATTTTACAGACTATAATAAGAGCTGGTTAGAAAATCTAAACACATTTTAAACATTACATTACACCAAACACTCCAGGAACAGGTTTAAGAATTGAGCTTTTCAAAAACAAAAAAGAAGAGAAGGAGGAAACTGCAAAGGGAATGGTGTACAAGGGAGATGAAACAGAATGATGAAAGAAATAAGGGAGGAAAGTTTCTAGGCTGATGTTTCAGTCTGTTTTAACAGAAGAGAAGAGGGTGCCAACCACGTTGGCGGGGGAGACTGCTGTGATAAGAGGACACGTGAAGACGGCTGCTCATTGCCACTGGGCTTCGGGGAGGGACACCCACTGGCACTTTCATGTCTCCATGCTGCGTATTGCCTATGCCCCCAACTCTGTCCTCCTGCCGCGACTCAAATCGATATTCCAACAAAAGGCAACAGTGAAAGGGAATAGCAGCAGAGCGAAGATATCTAATTGCCACCCCATGTAATCTTTATCACAGTCGTTATCATTGTTGTATATATTTCCTGCCCAATTGGTTTATCTTTTCTGGCCGCCTATTTGTGCCTCTGTCTGGTCGTTCCTTCCTGACTGCCGCAAATATCTGCTTATCACCCTTTTTCATACTGTGTTTCGTCTGGCTCTCCCTTTGTCTCTAACCTGTTTGGACATTTATTAAATTCACTTTCTATGTCAGGAACATTGTTGTAAGGAACTCTACTGAGCCCGCAGTGCAGGCTGGTTATTATGGGCAACCTCTTGTGGTCAGGTGTTATTTCATTTTGATGAACTGACCCCACTCAGGCCCAAATCACGGACCACTTTTTTTTTTGCACTGTAGCCAACATGGATATACGTACTTTTGTTTCTCAGTATTGTAAGAAAAATAAGGGTTATTTCTTTCCTATTTTTTTTCCTACTGGTGTTTTCATGATGTGAGTTTTTCATGGCCGAGTCCTATTTTGAAATGTCTGTAGGCGGACTGCAGAACAATCTTCTATACGTTCATTCTCTCCTCTTTCGTGGTTGTGGACACATCTTCTCTGCCTGGCAATAATGTCTGCAAGGGCAGCCTTCATGAAAACAGTTCAGTTTCACTCCACTGCATTGGGACTATAAGCAAAGCACCACTTTACATTTGCATTTAACAAGTTTCAAGCTTCAGTGATAAATTGGCAACATTTTTCTTTGTGACAGCTGTTTGACAGCATTTGGAAACGGTTAAAAATGGAAAATTATCCCAGAGTGGGAACGTGCCCTTCTCTTCATAACTCAAACTGAGACAAAATGAATGGAATAACATACTTATTTCATTCTAGGTACTGAACCCCAAATGCACTGCCTTCCATGCTGCCATTTGATTTGATATTATCATACAATTTAGCCCCTTGGTAAATTAAATTGTTCAGAAACTTGGTTCACTGCCCAAAACCTGTGCATCATTAAATGGTGTCTCTTTCTTTTAGCTTTTTATCTTGAGGATGAATGAGGGCCAAATTTGATGTCACAGCAGTAGACTATGTTTAAAGACATCGGTTGTATAGAAAGAATAGCATGCCCGTCCTTTCCTTTGTAAGAAAGAAACCCCAGTATTTCTCAGAGAATATTTCATAAATAGTCTCCTGCCACTTTCTTAGAATCTTTATTCTATCTTCTCTTTCACTTTTCCCTTTATCCTCCTCCCACACCATTTAGATTACTCCCAGGGCTTAAACGCATGGTTAACAGGATCCAACAACAATAAAAATACACCCTTCAGGCATTCTGTAAGGCCAGAGTAACTCCTTCATCAATGCCTATATTCTATGGTTAGTTGGGGGTAAAGAGCAATTTAATTTGCTTGTGTTTTTGACTCACAGATGCAATAGATCTCCTCTAGTTGGGACAAATAAAAAAGGATTTAAGCCAGTATGTGAGGAAAAGGGTACTAGTTTCACCTCCTTCCATGTTTGAGCCCCGGTGGCACAATGGGTTAAACCCTTGTGCCAGCAGGACTAAAAACCGATAGGTTGCAGGTTCGAATCTGGGGAAAGCGCGGATGAGCTCCCTCTGTCAGCTCCAGCTCTGCATGCAGGGGCATGAGAGAAGCCTCCCACAATGATGGTAAAACATCAAAACATCCTGGAAATGTCCTTGCAGATGGCCAATTCTCTCACATCAGAAGCTACTTGCAGTTTCTCAAGTCACTCCTAACACACACAAAAATCCGTCTTCCATCACTTTGTTTTTGTTGTTGTTGTTGGGCGAAGAGTGTGTGATTTACCAGTCATTCAGGGCCCTTCCAGGCAGGGAGGAAACCCAGAAGAAGGCGGGTTAAAATAACCTGCTTCCTCCCAGATTTTGTCCCCCTCCCAACCCAAATCCCTGGCTTTCCCTTGAGGGATGGCATCCAGCTCCCCATCCCCCACAAAAAAAACCTTACCAGAGGGGCCTGTCGGCAGTACAGGTCCCTCTGCACAGTACTCCTGACATGCTAAAATGTTGTCAGAAGTGTGCGTGTGCAGGGGTGGATTTAATGGTAAGTAAAGTAAGCGCTTGCTTAGGGTGCCACATGGTCACAGCCACCAGGTTCTGCCCATGCGCCATTGGTGCAGCGCGACTCCAGCTGGACGGAGACGCCAATCGCCCGAAACGAGGCCAAAAAGGAGGAACCTTTTGCAGCTGGGGCAGAGCCTCCCATGTCATGTCTCAGATTCATGGCCTGAGAATTGAGGCCCTGAATCTGGAGCCTGACAGTGTAAACAGAAGATAAGACACCTGCACACTCGACCCTGAGAGAAACGCTCCAAGACTTGGCGGGAAGAAATCGCGGGATTTTGTGTCTGGCGAGAACTATCTGTTTGAATGTGGGGGAGGGAAGGTATGAAAGGAATTGAACACTGTAACCAGTCACTCTTGGCTTTAACCATGTTATGATCTTCTTTAGTAAAAGTTCTGAGTAAAATCCAGGACGTCTCCTGTGAGTTATTTCAAACTGCTATAGTGAGTCCTGACACTCCCGCCTCCAGCTGCAAAAAGTTCCTCCTTTTTGGCCTCATTTAGGGCAATTGGCGTCTTGGTCCAGCTGGAGTCCCGCCGCAGCAATGGCGCATGCGCGGAACTAGCTGGCTCCACGCATGCGCACCTGGCGCGCATGTGCACCCTCCATGAAGCCAGAGAGCGAGAAGGCGCCAAAATAATGTTCACTTACCATTTTAAATTACTTTAGTCCGGCCCTGTGTGTGTGTGGGGGGGGGGAGTTCCCTCCCCCCCACCTCCATAAACATCATTTTTGTGTGTCAGGAGTACTCTGTAGAGAGGGGAAATGGGGGATGGAGGAGAGGGGTACTTTCCTGCTCTTTCAGGCTGCAGGAGCCTAAAGAATGGCTGTGGGGATTGACCCCCGGGACTGTGAAAGCAGTCCTGGGAGTCAACCCTCACAGGCCCGGGACTTGCAAATATCTTTGTAGGTGTCAAATTAATGCAGAGTACACTGGGAAATCCCAGTTTACTCTGCATTAATCCGGGTTTACCCGAGGCGTTGTTTGGATGCCTCAGGTAAATCTGTTAGGTATCACGGGCTTTAGGGCATATGTAAAAGGGCCCTCAGTGGTTTTCTATGACCAAGCAAAGCATAGATCCCTGGTCTCCAGAATCATAGCCCATTTTCCGAACCATACACCACATATGGGCTTTGTTTGGGGGACCTGTAAAATTCTTGTCTTAAAGCTACATGCTATTTCTCAGCATACAGATGGATCAGATTCAATTTTTAACCCTGGTTTGCTAAGGATATGTGATTGGGAATTTGAAGTTAACATACTTGGGCTAAATTACTGATGTGTCTCAATACCCGACAAGAAATAAATAAATAAATAAATAAATATAAGGATTCCAGAATGCCCCCGTCCTTGGCTACTCCCTGTTGCCATATTACCAGGTGCCCTTTCACACTGTACAGTTAAAGCAAGATGGTTCTACTTTAAATGCTATGGCAACTTCCCATGGAATCCTGGAGTTTTCAGTTTAGGGAGTCGTTTGTAGAATTCAGAGCCAGAGAGCTCTAGCACCTCTGATCAAATTAAAGGTTCCCATAGGATGCAACCATGGGAATTAAAGTGAAATCATAGTGATATCATTATATAATAGGAAAGGGCTTCAGATGTTTCCTTCTTCAGTTGATAGGTTACAGTGGGAAATGTGCTCAGCCTGAAAAAATGTGCTTGAGGACCAGTTGTAGGGAATAAGCTTTGGAGAGGGTTCAGTTATTCTTCCCCGTGCTGCAATTTTTCTGCTAACAATGGTGTTCCATCCTTTTTTTTACCTGATTAGGATAAATCTATCTTTTAAGCACACTCCTTTCACATCTTGGCAGGGCGTTGGACTGGATGACCCATGAGGTCTCTTCCAACTCTATGATTCTATGATTCTATCAAGTCATGTGGCAACATGCAAAGCAGTGCATTTGGGGTTCAGCACCCAAAATGTCATATGTGCGTTATATCCATCCATTCTATGGCTTTGTTTGTAGAAAGGGCATGTTTCCACCATTTAACGACCTTCAAATACTGTCAAGCAGATGTCCCAAAAAAACCTGTGCCCAATTAATTGCTGCATCTTGGAACTTGTTAAATGCACAGGTAAAGTGATGCTCCGCTTATACCCCCAATGGAAGTGGCTGAAGGTTGTTTTAAAACATGAAAATGACTTGTCATGTTGATACTCATGGAACCTTCTGCTCAAGATACATTTCAGCTGTTGAGATCCCATGTGGTGCAGTAGTTAGAACTCTGGATTAGGACAAAGGAAATTTGGGTTCAACTCCCAATGTGGCTGTAAAGCACACTAGGGAAAACAACTGGCAGAGGACTATACACGCCCTGCAAAAATATAAATTTTGGATTATGTTGGGTGGAACCATGGCAGTTAAAGAGATATTAAAGTCCTAATGAAGTTAGAAAACTGTATGTTCAGTACAGCATTCGGTTAACATGTCAACGGAGAAATGGATCTGATTCAGGTGTTAGTATAAGTGATTCAGGGTGTTGAACCTGAAAAAGGATCAGCATCCTGTATAGTTCTGTTAATATTCAGACAAAAATCCAATACAAATTCAACCCTGCCCCCACCCCGATATACTTTTGTTACACTCTGAGTTTCCAGCTGTCACAGTTAGCTACAGGATCACCTTCTCCTATATCCGTAATAATCCATCCCTAGGACCCTAAGGTCTTCTAGGGGATGCTTACTCCAACTAGCCAGAATCTGACTGTCAACTGCCCCCAAGATTGTAGAATACCTGCCAGAAGAGCTCTGACAGCTGAATCTACTGTCAGAATTTAATACCCAACTGAAGACCCATTTCTTCTCACAGGGCTACCCAGTCAACTCTGAATTATTAGTTTTGGATTTGCATCCTAATGCCACTGTATTTTGATCTTTGTCCCATGTGTTTTTTTAGATATATTTTGTCACATGTATTTTATGTTGATATGATCCACCCCATCTTGGGCCATTAGGAGAAGAAGGTAACAATAATAACAATAACAATAATTTTTCATGCCAGGAGCGATTAAAGGAACAGCAAGTCACTTCTGGTGTGAGAGAATTGGCCGTTTGCAAGGACATTGCCCAGGGGATGCCTGGATGTTTTACCATCCTGTGGGAGGCTTCTTTCATGTCTCTGCATGAGAAGCTGGAGCTGACAGATAAGAGCTCATACCACTTCCCGGATTTGAACTGCCAAGCTTTGATCAGCAGTCCTGCCGGCACAAGGGTTTAACGCATTGCACCACTGGGGGCTCCAATAATCATCATCATTATCATAATTTGTTGTTGATGATGATGATTATGATGATGATGACTGGGACAGAAATGGGGCAGAGGAGTGAATACTCACAGCACAGAATTCCAATTGGATAGCTCAGCCAAAACTTTAAAAAATGAATTTCAACAGGGATAATTGTAACATTCTACATTAAGCAGGAACCATGAAATGCACAAATATAAGTGACAACTGGTTTGAATGCTGTACATGTGAAAAAAGTCCAGGGATCTTAGTAGACAAAATAATCAGGAGTTAACAGTGTGATGCAGTTACCAAAACAACAACATAATTCTAGGCAGCCTCAATAGGAATATAGTGTTCACATCAGGATATGTAGAAGTGTCACTTTGTTCTGCTTAAATCAGACCTCACTTGGAATCCTGTGTACAGTTCTGGGTACAACAGTTCAAGAAGGATATTGAAAAGATGGACGGTCTCCATAGAGAGGTGCCCCAAGTTGTACAAGCTCTAGAAGCCATATCCATTGAGCAGGAGCTGAATATGTTTAGCATGTTGACTAGTAGAAAGGTGACATAGCTGTCGAAGGCTTTCATGGCCGGAATCACTGCATTGTTGTAGGTTTTTTAAGGCTATATGGCCATGTTCTAGAGGCATTCTCTCCTGACGTTTCGCCTGCATCTATGGCAGGCATCCTCAGAGGTAAGGTCACCTCTGAGGATGCTTGCCATAGATGCAGATGAAACATCAGGAGAGAATGCCTCTAGAACATGGCCATATAGCCTGAAAAACCCTACAACAACACGGTGACATAGCTATCTTTACATATCTTAATGAATGGCATGTAGATGATGGAGGCAGCTGCAAACCAATGGATTTAAATTTCCCTACAATGGATTCAAACTATGGGGGAAAAAGATTTCATCTAAACATTATGAAGTTTTTGGATATAAGAAATTTGGAATAGTGGAATAGACTGTTAGAGGATGGGAGACACATCATTCTGGAGGTATTTAAAGTTTGGGTGGACATCTTCCAAGAGTCTTTTAGTGGTATATTATTGCATAGCAGATGGCTGTAGGGACAATGATCCGTCAAAGGGAAGAATAGCCGCATCTCCAAGGAGGGATTTTCAGTGACCAAAAGTGGGAAACATGAATATTCTGGAGAAGCACCATTCCCAGCATTATGCAAACACTCAGGTAAAGTTCCAGTCTCATAAAAGAAGATTCATGATTCCAGTTTCTTCTAACAAAGGACCCTTCCAGACAATACCAAATTTCAGAAGAAACTGGGATTGTTAATCTCAGTTCCTACTGGGATTCAGGCCCCACACCACCCCCAAACTTTGCACTTTTCTGGGGTGGTGGCAACATGCCAGATGTTGACCTGGGAGGTTATCCAGCCAGTCCTCAACTCCCCATTTCCCCCCAAAACTTACCTGTGGGGCCTGACTATATGCTCAGGGCCCTCAGCAAAAGCTCCTGTTGTATCCCCAAACCTCCTGACGTGTCGTTTTGACACATTAGAAGCTTTGTCCAAGGGACCTGGACTCTCTGATAAGTTTAGATAAGAAATTGGGGGAAGGGCTGGGAGTGGAAGGGGGATGCCATCCCACTCCTTCAGGCTCTTAGACAGAAGAACTGGGATGACAATCGGGATTAAATCCCAGAATCATGGGACACAGTCCCGGGATTCAATCCCTACAGGGAATCCAAATCTTTACAGGTGTTACATTAATATGGATTACAATTAAATTAACATGGATTACAGTAAAATCCCAGTTTCCTCCAGGTTACTCTGTGTTTGCCTAAGGCAGGGGTGCTCACACTTTTTCAGCATGGGAGCTACTGATTAAAAAACCAAGTCCCAAAGATCACCTACCCAGAAATGTAAAATGTATAACTATTTCTTATTTATTTATTTATATTTATTATTCATTTTTATGTACCGCTCCTTCCAGCAGGCTCGGGGCAGTTTACATAAAATGAAGTTATAAAACATCAACATTTCAATTTAATAACAACAATATAAAACAGAGCATAAAAATACATCCAACCACCCCATTTCTCCCACACTACCATATTACCACACATATTATCAGCCAGAAAGTAAGAAGAGAGGCTGTTGAACTGCAAGGCCATTTAATACGCAGCAAGGTAAACAAAGGGGCATGCAAAAATACATCCAACCACCCCATTTCTCTCACATTTCCATATTCCCCAACATATATTTCTCAAGGAACAAAGCAAGCAGAGAGGCTTTGGAGCAAAAAGGCAATTTTTAAACATTAAAAATAAACAAAGAGACATGCCACAGAACAATCAAGCACCCACCCCAAAGTAAAAAGACCGACCTTTGAGATGCGGTAAGGAAATGACCCCAAAGCGTCCTTCTCCTCCTCCTCCATCGTTGCTCCTATTTCCACGCCGCCAGCATGCATGCCACCTCCAAGAGCTCACGGGAAGTCCGAGAGGCAGAATGGGCGCTTCTGCGCATGAGTGCGGGGCCAGCCATGCATCGCGTCATCCAGGCCCGCCCCCTTTGGTCTCCTACAACTCTAAGTAGCTGGAGAAGGACGGAGGGAGGAGGAGGAATCCAAAAGAGGGGGCCCATTCTGCCTCTTGGACTCTGGAGCTTTTGGAGGTGGCGCGCGAGCAGGGAGCGGGGAGGAGCAACGACGGAGGACTTCTTTGCAGCGTGCAGGGGCGCGTTCAGAGAAGATCCTGACCATGGAAAGAAAAAGGAAGAGTGACCATGAAGGAAAACCTACCCCTTTCCCCTTGAGGGAATAAATTTTGAAGGCGTGTCAGGCAATAAGACTGGAAGGATTACAGAAGTAGGCACTTGCATCTATTAACAATAAACGACAGGTATGCAATAACCTTTGATTTCTTGACTAAGTGACTTGGTCATGAAGTGAATGTGGCATTTGCAGTGCTACACCTTCTGAAGATAATAGTTACACAATAAAACAATGTTATGTGCTCAAGGTGGAAGTACTCAATGACTGTCCCCCATATTTCTAAACAGAGTTCATCTAGGCAGATTTTGTAAGGAAATAATTTAAGCAATACAGTTGCATGAATACCATTGGCTATACTATCTATAAAAACGCCAGCACTTTTAAAAAAGAGCTCTTTTAAATATGCACATTAGCTTGAAAGCCATTAAAGGCATTATTTGAATTCTACAATGGCTTTCCTCAGCTTGCTCTCACACATTCACAATACAGGTGCTTTGTTTTTGCAGTCTATCAGGTCAGGTAGGTGAGTTCAAATCACCCACATTATTATAGCAATGCTTTCCTGCAACCTCAAGGTTGCTGGGCTCCCAAATACAAGAGGATGCTGTACTCTACACAGATGCTAAAATGCTATGCTTGGCTGGTAGCAACATCAAACACAACAGTGGAGTGACTCATCCAATTTACTAATTTATAAGAGCAGCCTTCCTTGAAATCCCAGTGTAAAGTCCTGCACTTTCTCTGTTTCTTAAAGTGAATATAGCCTTGAAGCCAATAAAAGCAATGGAGAGAGAGAGAGAGAGAGAGAGAGAGAGAGAGAGAGAGAGAGAGAGAGCTGAATACAAAATAACCAACCCACCACTTTTGTTCTTGCAACTTTCTGGATGTTGTGTTTACAGCATGATGCATTAGCAACCCCAGCACCCCCCCCCCCCCAAACACACCAGATAATATATTACAGCTCTGAATGCAGGGAATGATGAAAGCAGCAAGCAGGAAAGAGCAGCAAGCAACTGAAAGAAGTACATTCTGATTCATTTATACTCCTTCTTTATTCTAACTGGTAGCCACTGCCAAAGCTTGTAAAAGTTACTTCTTGAGACTACAGCTCCCAGCATCCCCTCAGTAGCATGTCCAATTCTGAGCATTATAAGCCTGATTTGGAGGGGGGGGGGTGTCACTGAACTGAAATGGACTGGAATGGGCCACTTGACATCAGATGACCACCAGATCTACTACTGCAGACAAGAGGAGCACCGAAGAAATGGAGTAGCCTTCATAATTAATAAGAAAGTCGCTAAAGCAGTGCTTGGATACAATCCAAAAAATGACAATGATCTCAATTCAAGTGCAAGGCAAGCCTGAAATGCTAAGGTGGGAAATCAAATGACAACTGGGACCATAGGCTAGCATGGTCTGGGACAACAAAATGAAGCGGGATGTAGGCTGATAGAATTTTGCCGGGAAAACTCATTGTGTATAACAAACACTTTCTTCCAACAACTAAAAGGCGGCTCTATACATAATAATACTAATAATAATACTAAGGACTCGACTCTATACATTGACTTCACTGAATGAGCAACACCAAAATCAGATTGACTTCATCCTTTGTAGCCAAAGGATGAAGTCAATCTTCGGTAGTTACTGAAAAGGACATTCAAGTGCCACCTCGGAGTTGGTTGAGGTAGGCAGGATTTCCCTGGGTACTGGTTGTGGGGGGTCGGGAGCAGGTTAGGGTTTTGCCCTCCCTTCTGCTCGAGATCCCCGTGTACAACTGGTGGGCCACTGTGTGATACAGAATGCTGGACTAGATGGGCTGAGGTCCGATTCGGCATGGCTGCTCTTATGTTCTTATGTGACGGACATCCATCCAGTTGGTGAAAACAAGGCCTGGGGCTGACTGTTGTTCAGATCATGAACTTCTTATTGCTCAATTTAGAATAAGACTAAAGAGATCAGGGAAAACACACAGAACAGTTAGATATAATTTCACTAACATTCCTAGCAAATATGCAGTGGAAGTGAAGAACAGGTTTAAGGGACCCGATTTAATAAATAGAGTCCTAGAAGAACTATGGACAGAAGTCCGTGACATTGTTTAGGAGGCGGCAACAAAGTACGTCCCAAAGAAAAAGAAAACCAAGAAGGCAAAATTGGTTGTCTGCTGAGACATAGGAAGTAGCCCAAGAAAGGAGGAAAGCAAAAGTAAACAGTGATAAGGGGAGATATGCCCAGTGAAATGCACAATTCCAGAGGTTAGCCAGAAGAGATAAGGAACTATTTTTAAACAAGCAATGCATGGAAGTGGAAGAAGTCAACAGAATAGGAAGGACAAGAAACCTCTTCCAGAAAATTAGAAACATTGGAGGTAAATTTCAGGCAAAAATGGGCATGATAAAAAAACAAAGATGGCAGGGACCTAACAGAAGCTGGAGAGATCAAGAGAAGGTGGCGAGACTATATGGAAGAGCTGTATAGGAAGGATAATAATATTGAGGATAGTTTTGACAGTGTAGTGAGTGAATTAGAACCATACATCCTGAGGAGTGAGGTTGAATGGGCCTTAAGAAGCATTGCTAACAACAAGGCAGCAGGAGACGATGGGATCCCAGCTGAACTGTTCAAAATCTTGAAAAATGATGCTGTCAAGGTGATTCATGCCATATGCCAGCAAATATGGAAAACACAAGAATGACAATCAGACTGGAAAAAATCAACTTATATCCCCATACCATACCCTTTAGCAAAGGGAAATGCCAAAGAATGCTCAAACTTTCGTACAGTGGCTCTTATTTCTCATGCTAGTAAGGTAATGCTCAAGATCCTGCATGGAATCCAGCAATACATGGAGAGAGAGTTGCCAGATGTATAAGCTGGGTTTAGGAAAAGCAGAGGAATGAGAGACCAAATTGCCAATATTCACTGGATAATGGAGAAAGGCAGAGAGTCTCAGAATATTTCTGCTTTATTGTCTATTCTAAACCTTTGACTGTGTGGATCATAATAAATTGTGGCAAGTTCTTGGTGGTATGGGCATACCAAATCACCTTGTCTCTCTCCTGAGGAATCTGTATAATGGCCGAGTAGCAACAGTAAGAACTGACCATGGAACAACAGACTGGTTCAAGGTTGGGAAAGGTGTACAACAGGGTTGAATACTCTCACCCAACCTATTCAACTTGTATGCAGAACACATCATTTGATGTGCAGTGCTTGATGAATGCAAAGCTGGGGTTAAAATTGCTGGAAGAAACATTAACAACCTTAGATATGCAGATGATTCCACTTTGATGGCCGAAAGCGAGGAGGAGCTGAGGAGCCTTCTAATCAAGGTGAAAGAAGAAAGTGCAAAAGCTGGGTTGCAGTTAAACACCAAAAAACCAAGATTATGGCAACCAGACTGATTTATAACTGGCAAATAGAGGGGGGAAATGTAAAGGCAGTGAGAGACTTTGTATTTCTAGGTGCAAAGATTACTGCAGATGCAGACTGCAGCCAGGAAATCAGAAGACGCTTGCTTCTTGGGAAGAGCAATGTCCAATCTCGATAAAATAGTGAAGAGTAGAGACATCACACTGCCAATGAAGATCCGTATAATATAGCCTGGAACCCCAGGTCCCGGCGGTGGCCAGGGGAGCTTTTGCACAGTTAAAACTTGTGCGCCAAATGCACCCGTACCTTGGGAAGCCTGACTTGGCCATGGTGGTCCATGTGCTGGTTACATCCTACTACTGCAACACTCTCTATGCGGGGTTGCATCTGAAGACTGCCTGGAAGCTTCAGTTAGTCCAACGTTCGGCAGCCAGGTTACTAACGGGAGCGAGGTACAGGGAGCGTACAACCTCTCTGTTGCGCCAGCTCCACTGGCTACCAATTAGCTTCCGAGCACAATTCAAAGTGCTGGTATTGACCTACAAAACCCTTTACAGTTCCGGCCCAGTATACTTGTCCGAACATATTCTCCCCTACGAACCATCAAGACCGTTAAGATCTTCTGGAGGGGCCCTGTTCTCGGTCCCGCCACATTCGCAATCGCGGCTGGTGGGGACGAGAGACTGGGCCTTTTCTGTGGTGGCCCATTGGCTGTGGAACTCCCTCCCAACTGAGATTAGATCTGCACTCTCACTCCTGACCTTCAGGAAGCTATTGAAATCCTGAATCTGGAAATAAGCATTCCTGGAATAATGGTTGAGTTTAATAATAGACTAAGTATCAATAATGTATGTGGACCAAAATTGGACACTTTTTTTTACCTTGGCGAAATATATTTATATGTATTTATTTTACTTGTATTTTAATCTTTTATTGTTTTTATGATGTTTTAGATTGTAATTTATCAAGCATGAATCTGAACACCAAATTTCCATAGAAACATAACATATATTTTTTACACTGCTCAAGCAACACAAACAATACAATGTGTGAGCACCCAAATGGGTTCCTACCCCTTGTCGCAATCAAAATAAAGTCAGTCTCAATAGACGCGATAAACAAGTGGGTAGAGTTGGTTGCTGGGATGAAGCCGCTTCAATTGATATAGTATCCAAATGTAACCAAATTATATCCAAACCCCGATGGGTATTTGTAATCCTTAATGGGAAAGAAAGAGTAGAGGAGGAGACTCCAGGCGGGTATTCCCGACGCCTGCCTTGATGCTGTGTAGCTTCCCCTGTGGGACCGGTCAGGCGGCTGGTTTAAATCTGAGTTTTCTCCGGCCGACGAGGACCCTGATGGCAAGGAGTCCACCCTCGTTTCGACCCTCCTGGGTCTTTTTCAAGGCCAATGTAAACAAAGCCCCTCCTTTGGAAAATCAATTCCCAGGTGGCATATCTATTGTAAATAATAAGAGACGCTAATCATACAATATTACATACAGTGTGAGCGTTCAAATGAAGTAACCAAGTGTTTCACAACATAATAGAAATGGACAGCACAAGGTACTTAGAATAAGATGTTACCTTCAAAGTGCATTCTCATCTATCATCAACCTCCATAGGTGTGGCAAATGCACATAGAATGAGATGCAAGAGTGTTTTGTAGGGGGGAGAAGCCTGCAGGTGGGTTACAGTAATAGATTGCTAATAGAGATTTTTTCATTAAGGCCCCAGGGTTGCTCAGTTCTTAAAAGGACAGTCCATTTACTTTCTGCTCTTAACAAGGCATTGTGGATATCACCCTGGGGTGCAATCTTAATGTTCTCTAACCCCAAAAATTGTAGGTCATCTGGGCTATGTTGGTATGTCTTAAAGTGTACATATAAAGGAGAGTCCTCCGAGTGTTGGCGGATTCTCGAGCGATGCTCAGAGACCCTGGTGCGGAGGCTCCTTCCAGTTTGGCCCACATAAAGAAGGCCGCAGTTGCAGATCAGGCCATACACGAGAGACTCATTCTGACATGTGCAAAACATAGGTAGAGTGAAGTTACGTTGTCTTCCTGGACTGTATATTTCTTTCCCCGGGAAGGCAAAGGGACACTGAGCACAATGACCACAAGGGTGGGTTTTTGGGGTTAAATTACTTTTTTGTGCCAGTCTTCTGACATCTGAGTGTACTAGCGTGTCCTTAATGTTTCTTGTTTTCTTGTACGCCACCATAGGGGGTGATTCCAGGCCCGCAATGTCCTGTATTAGTGGCCAGTATTTCTTTACGATGTTAGATATTTTATTGGATTGTTTGGTTAGCGTCAGGGACCATACCAATCTGTTAAGAGTGGGTCTCTCTCTTGTAACGAACAGCGTGTCTCTTGGTGTATCATCCGCTTTGTGTTTGGCCTTAGCTAGGACAGATTGTAATTTGGCATTGAATCCTTGCTGTTAACCAGCCTGAGTACCTAGGTGGAGGTAGAGAAGATCGGTATATAAAAGTTTAAAATCAATAAATAAGCAATGGTATTCCCCGTAGTCACCTATGGATGTGAGAGCTGGATCATAGGGAAGGCTGAGTGAAGGAAGATAGATGCTTTTGAACTGTGGTGTTGGAGGAAAGTTCTGAGAGTGCCTTGGACCTCAAAAAGATCCAACCAGTCAATACTTCAGGAAAGAAAGCCTGACTGCTCATTGGAGGGAAGGATAGTAGAGGCAAAGATGAAGTACTTTGGCCACATCACGAGAAGAAAGAAAAGCTTAGAGAAGACAATGATGCTGGGGGGAAAGGAAGGAAAAAGGAAGAGGGGCCGACCGAGGGCAAGATGGATGGATGGTATCCTTGAAGTGACTGGCTTGACTCTGTAGGAGCTGGGGGAGGTGACGGCCGACAGGGAGGTCTGGCGTGGGCTGGTCCATGAGGTCCAGGAGGTCACGAAGAGTCAGAAGCGACTGAACGAATGAACAATAAACTTACGGGAAACATGGGTTTGTTGCTGCTATGTCATGTGTGAGTTTGGTTCTCACACACAGGGTAGACTGAGAAAGCACAATTATAGAAGGATGGAGCTTATTGCATAACATCATGTCTGCCCCATAGTGTCACGATACATTTCCATACATCTGTTATAGAAAGACTCTGTGAACTACAAGGGAATTTTGGAAGCCTTCAAGCCCATGTGCTCACATTTATTATATTTATTACCCATGTAGAAAAACATAGTTAGCTTATAAGAATAATTTCTATCTTCAATGTCATATCTATGGGAAAAGACAAGAACAGTGTGTTTTGTTTAGTGATTAGCCTGAAAAGATAGATGGAAACAATTGGATCTGGAGTTCATGGCTATTGGAATTTTTCTTTGTGTTTTTCCAGTTCTCAGGGTCTAATGTATTTGTGTATGCTTTGAGAACATTTGTTTTTTGCCTCACTGTTTTGCTGTTCCAAGAAGATTAATCTCTGCTGTGAACTCAGGGACAGATCCTTAACTTTTATATAGCTAAGCAAATATATCAAAACACACCAGGTGGTTAATAGAGAACGGGGCAAGTGGGTTTAAAGAAGATGAAAACAAGACAAACAGATCAGATGAGAGATACAAGGCAAAATAATCTTCCGAGCAAGCATTTCTAAAACTGTGGCAGAAAAAATAGCTTGGAGATCTATGAAATATTGTTTCATGTATATGCCACAGCATGGTGTTAGATGACCAGCTTTAAATGCAAAAAGTTTTGAGATTCAGCCTTCAGGGAGAGCTGGAAAGACCCCATTGGAAAACCTGAAGCTGATAGTTAATGTAGAATGACATGAAGAGTGATGAAGCTTTAGTCTTTATCACACAAAGCTGCTAAATCAATATAATGGTATATTTGGCTGTTATGCACCACACTACGGCATGTCTATCCTCTAGCTCAAACTTTTTCAACCATGGAGCCCTTTTGTAGCAAAAGTTGATTGTGGAGCACCAAGAAATGCTTATATGTTATATTATGTATTATATTATTTATAATGTATATATATTGGGCATGGGCAAACTTTTTGACCGACACAAACTTAACAGTTTTTCAGTGGAAGACTCCCGAAGCCATCCAGTCCAACCCCCTTCTGTCATGCAGGAAAAGCACAATCAAAGCACCCCGAACAGATGGCCACCCAGCCTTTGCAATAGTAATAAAATAATAATAATAATAATAGGAGCAAGCCCAGGGGCCTTCCAGTCCAATCCCCTTCTGCCATACAGGAAAAGCACAATCAAAGAACCCCCAAAGCAGTGGGAGGGAAAGAGGGTTTTGGAAGCAAGACAGATGAGGGGGAAAGGATTTGGGTGGTGAGGAAGGTGAGGGAAAACAGCTTTGGGAGGCAAGGGAGGCAGGGGAGATGGTGGAGCAGGAAAGAAGAGGGAAAGCTTGGAGGAGGAGGAGTGGGAATGAGGAGGAAGAAAGCATGGAGCCCCTCAGTATGCTTCATGGAGCCCTAAGGGCTCCGTGGAGCACATTGTGAGAACACAGCTCTAGCTGCTTCATATCCTACCTATTTTCAGAGTGGTTCTTTCAACTGATTGGTAAAAACCCACAATATCTCCCAATTATGCTGCTTTTCCACAATGAATTTACATGTGAAACACTGAAGGTCTCAGGCAATCACACAATGTGAGCAGGCATGATTTTAGAGTATCATCACCCAGATTTATCCTCCTTCCTTTCTTCCCTCCCATTACTTGCACAATTAAACTAGTGTGATTGCGGTGGGACAGGAGGCTCAGGAGCTAAAATCCTTGGTCTACTCTAGGTGATGCCCTTATAAGAGCTTGAACAAAATTACTTCATGCACAACAACACCCAGTGTCCCCTAGGCATCATAATCAGTGGCTACAGCATCTGGGAAATTTTTGGAATCATCATACAATAGAGTAACTACGTCTTCAGAATATACTTCCATGGGATACCATTAATGTTTGCTTCTGCCCTCTGCCCACCCCCAAAGCTAAAATGCTAGTTTATGCTATGTTCAATTTTCACTTTAACTAGCCCAGCCTCCCCATCATATCTCCATCCTCTGTTCCAAGTTTCACTGCCTAAATCCTGCCTGTTTTTCTTAATTCTTGGATCCACCAATGAGGGGTCTCAAATTTACCCAATGGCACCTTTCTATTTTCCCACCCATCATACATCCCTTTAGCATTACATTCTTTAAAGTGACTTGAATCTCATAACCTTGAATCACCTCCTTTTCTAGCTTTTGCTTTTTGCCAGAGTCCAATGAGATGTTTCTTTAGAGAGATTTGTATGTTTTTCAAGGGAGCTTACAAATATTGAAACATACAATGAAAACAGGCATTTGACAAAAGTCAACATACAACAGGAAAAAAACACCAAGAAAAAGAAGTGCAGCAGCCACAGCAAGCAAAGGCACTGCACGATTGAAAGGCCTTTGTCTACCAAGTGAAAGGCACCTGGGAAGAAGTCAGTCTTGCTCTTTATGGAAGACGTCTAGAGGCCAGTTTGCAAAGGGAAATGAATGAAAATAACCATTCTCTTCCATGATCTGTTAGGAAACTTTGCTGAGTTGAAGACTCTTCTTCAAATACAGTAGTCTCACTTATCCAACCATTGCTCATCCAACATTCTGTATAATCCAACACAGTCTGCCTCCTGCCTGGATCCACAGCTGTTTCAATACATTGCAATGTTTTGGTGCTAAATTCGTAAATACAGTAATTACTACATAATGTTATCGTGTATTGAGATGCTTTTTCTGTTGATTTGTTGTAAAACATGATGTTTTGGTGCTTAATTTGTAAAATCATAATGTAATTTGACGTTTAATAGGCTTTTCCTTAATCCCAACATTTTCGCTTATCTGCCAGCCCATTTATGTTGGATAAGTGAAACTCTACCATAGATGGAATAGATGAGATATAGGTCCAGGCAGGGCTAGTCCTAATGCTCAGAAGTGTAGGGCAGTTGTCTCAGGGAGCAGGTACCAGAGGTTGGGAAAGGGAGGGGCACAATATATTTGAGAGTTAAGTGCGCCACATAACTCCCAGACTTAAATCCAGTTGCTACTCCCAACTCAAGGCGATCCCCAAAGCAAGTGCCGAATTGTCAGTCAGAACCAACATAGACCCCATTGCTTCACTGGAGTCTTTTGCAGATTGAGTTCCGGAAAGGAAGGAGTTGTTCAAGTTGATAGTTGTACCAAATGAATATTTAAAATACAACAAATAACAAAAAACAACAGTAATAAAAATATTGAAAATGTATATTTGTCTGTGAGTGATTTTTTTTGCCCTTATGTTTTTCTGTCTCCCCACTCTTTTTTTTCCTCTGAACAATCCACTTCAAAAACTAATTAGTTTTTTTCTGTTTTGAATGCCAAGAACTCAAGTGCTACTTCAAAACAGAGTGTGGCATTGTTTTGACAGAATTGCCACTGCTATTAGTAGTTATTTCTGCTGTAGATGGACGCTGGGACAATGATCAGATAATATTTTTGAAAGAAGGATGAATTATGGAGAGAAGTCTGAATGGTAGCAATTTTTAAACACACAAACAAAACAACAGAAGAAAAGGCTCTCTTTGTAACCAAAAGAGGAGTCCGGACAAAAGCTTTCTCTATATTAGAGCCAAGTCAAAGTTGCTTCCAATCTTTCTCTTTTCTTTTTTGTTGGGGGTGTAGAGTGAGCAGGTTTCAACGGAGAGGCATAGTTTGGCCTACTTAGATAAATGCAGGTAAACGATTGGATAAGATGCACTCAAATAGTCACCCCATTCCTTTGACAAGTATGTATTTCTCCCATGCACCTGGCTACATCTAAAATGACCTGAACTGTCCAAAGTATGTTACATTAAGAATGAACATAATTTATATACTGGCCGTATAATAAATGCAGTTTTTTTAACCCCTCCCAAGGAATTTTCCTTATTTCCTTTCAAGATGTGCTGAGTCAAGACTTCATGCGCACTTTCTCCATGAACTCAAAATATCTTTCTTGGGATACTAGACAATTTATTCCTGATCACTTTCAGTCTTAATGTCATATTATTAGACTTATTGCAACCTTCACCGACCTTTTGCTGCACACAGCCAATGCTAATAATTAATGTCAAACTGAAGAAAGTTCACAAATCTGTTTAGAGAGTAAAAAATACATTGTATTTTAAAAGTGGAACTCATCCATTGATTGTTCCCTAGTCTGAGTAACATTCATATTCTCAAGGAAGTTTATTATTAGTGTTAGATGATATGTTGATTGATCTTGGCTGACCTTTTGACATCATCATTCTAGGTATTTCGGAAATGATTGACATGCTGTGCTCTTAAACACAAGGGCGGAAGCCTGTACAGACAGCTCTGCATTGGCCCTTCAATACAAACATGGCACACAGAACTAAGAAACATCAACAACTATGAGACAAAATTGCAATGCACACATATCATCTCTGCAGGGCATCAATTACCCCACTGTGGATTCAATTTGGTGTGTAGTATGACTATTTTTGTTGATGTCTAAGAAAACATTCTTCTTTTAGCAGGTCTAATGTCAGCATTCAACAAGCTAAAGCAGCTACTATGCCCCATAGTTCTAGGGTGCATTTACGCAGTAGAGTTAATGCAATTTGGCAACACTTTAAGTACTATGGCTCAATCTTATGAAATAATGGGAGTTTTAGATTTACATGTTTTTAGTCTTCTCTGGTATGCTGGTGCCCTCCAAACTACAGCTTCCTAGATTCCATAGCATTGATCCATGGCAGTTGAAGTGTTAGCAAATCACATTGAATGGATCCAGAAACAAGTAAAACATTTGAGGCACTAAAATGTGTGTTGGCCAGTGTTATCAATCAGAAGAGTACCAAATTATCACACACTAGGGACCTCTTCACACAACCCCTGGGCCCGTGCCATTTAGCTGGCAGTTGCTGGAGAAATGGCAGACACGCTGGGCACCTTGTGGCACCTGCATGCCCTCCCTCCTTCACCCATCACATGGTGGGGCACTCGGTCCCCATCAGATGGGGGAAAGGGCAGCAATGCACATTGCTGTGTTGCCCTTTCCCCCATAAGATGGGTAAAAAGGCAAAAAGAAATGCTCCAACAGAGCTACCCAAAACACACTTACCTCTCTGCCATGGCAGAGGGAGCGTCTAGTGATGCTTCTCCTCCACTTTGGGAGGAACGGAAGCAGGGACAAGTCAGTGTCATCTGATGGTGCTTGGCAAACCCCATCCAGAAGAGGAAAAGGGGGCCAATCCCCCCCCCCCCATGTGATGAGATGGTCAGGAATATTACAACAGCAATGGTAACTGTACTGTTTTGGGAAGAATAAAATCTGTCTGAAATCTGTTTTAGGCACACTTACCTGGGAGTAAACTAAACTGAGCACATGAAAGGGTCTGCTAAATGCATATGAAGATTATAAGAGTGTATTGTTGAAGGCTTTCATGGCCAGAATCACTGGGTTGTCGTAGGCCTGACCTCACAGCCTCTGAGGATGCCTGCCACAGATGCAGGCAAAACATCAGGAGATAATGCTTCTAGAACATGGCCATACAGCCCGGAAAACCTACAACAACCGATTGTAAGAGTATTTATATTGAAAGATATCCCAAAGATTATGGGGGAAAACCTCAGGTGGTAGTAGACACAAATGTAGAAATCTTTGAATGATCAGCTCTGTCACAGTCATCATGACAAAAACCTGTTTAAAGATGCATGTACCGGCTCACATGAAACACTGAAATGACATGGAATCATTTAAACCCTTAGGATGCACAGTTTTAAGAGAAAAATCCAGAAGGTTTCACGTGAACAGATTTTTCTCATGAGTAACTTGCAATTGATGACTGTGATAGAGCCACACTGGTAGCTATACCGAACCCCTTTAAATTTCTCACCATATACAGTACTTCAAATTTCCCTCTATATATTTGTTTCCACCTGCCTCTCCTAGGCTTGCCATGGACTCAAACTAAGAGCAAAGCACCTTGCAGAAGTACCTATGTGAGTATTTTTGGTTCTTGTCTTGTATGTTTTTACTTCATGTGGTAATTTTGTTCCCAAACTATGTTTGTTAGCCACTCATGTGTGTTCCCTGTAGGTCCACGTCATTGTTGACATGTATATATTATCTTTACTTGAAGAACTCTCTACTGTGCAAAGCTGATCAGTTGAGGATTTCTACATTTGTAGTCGAAACCGGTTGTGGTTTATAAACTGTGGATTCCAAAAAAGGACTGACATACTTGGATTGGTTGTTGACAAACTTTGGTTTAAAAGGACTTGCAAACTTGTGCATTCTGCTGTAGGAATCGGCTATTTATTTCATATCAAGAAGTTTGGGATTAAGAGACTTGCAAAAAAGGACTTAAACTTGGATTTGTCATTGATAAACTTTTGGTTTTCAAAAAGGACTCCCAAACTTGTGTATTTTTCTGTAGGAATTAATTGTTTATCCCATATAAGGAATTTTTTTGGTTTAGAGATTTGCATTGTGAATCGCTGTTATGCATACTTTGTACAAGCTGCTATTACATTGAATGTTGTAGTACCATAGTATAGATCAGGGGTGCCCACACTTTTTCAGCATGCGAGCTACTTATATTAAAACCAAGTCAGAAAGATCTACCTACCTCCTCAAGGCTGGGGAGGGGATGGGGCGGAGCTTGGCCAGAGGGGGAGGAGCCCCGCCTCCTTCCCCTCTGCTTTGGAGCTCCCAGCAGCTTTTCCAGGCTTGAGGATGGCAATGCCAAGCCAGTGGTGACATAGCTAACACAAGGCTGGCTTGGCATTGCCATCCTTGAGCCTGGAGAAGCTGCTGGTAGAGTGGAAGCCACAGGGGGTGGAGCCAGGCCACTCCAAGCCCCGCCCCCTCCCCTCTGGCTTTGCAGCTCCCAGCAGCTTCTCCAGGCTTGAGGATGGCAATGCCAAGCCAGTGGTGGCATAGCTAGCACAAGGCTGGCTTGGCCCTGCCCTCCACAAACCTGGAGCAGCTGCTGGGAGTGCCGAAGCTGGGGAGGGGGCGGGGCTTGGTGTGGCCTGGCTCCGCTTCCTCTGAGAAGTGCCCCATTTGGCTGGGATCGACCTCCTTCGGTCCTGGGATCAACTGGTCGATCGCGATCGACTTCCTGGGCAGCCCTGGATAGATACTCCATTCATTCTTATGACTATATAACCGTATTACTTTTTGTTGTATAGTGGCCTTTTGCCCTTATATTTTAAGCATGTCATCAAACAATCTGTGGTTACATTTTACCACTGGTTACTTCTCTTGTCTTCCTTCTACCATCACAAATATATGTACCCTCAAACAAATTATGCATTGCAGAAAACCAGATAATGTCGATACCAAAAGTTATATTCTTTTTGAACGTAGGTCTCTTATTTCTTCATTGCCCCTCTGAAGTTAACTCATTGTAGGGAACTGCAAGACTTTAAATTAAATACAGCATCTGAACTGGCAAGTATGTCAAGACTCAAAGACCAGTAGGCAGGATCAAGAAATGCAGAGAATCAAAATTCTGAAGTAAAGTATTGTTAAAATGTGGGGTTGATAGAAAATTAAGCAAATTTCTTGGGAGATAATATCCACTTGAAAGCAACATCAACCGTGAGAGTTGAAGGTCAGTGCCAGTGAAAGTTGAACGGATGTTTTGCATAATCCCTACCCAGTTGCTGCTGCAACTGCCAATTGCTACAAAGAAGGTGTTATGACCTTCAGGGGTTTGAGCTAGAGCTATCTGCAAGCACATAGATTAGAAGGGAGGTTTCAAGCCATTGAGATTTGATACATTATTTATGAAGATTCTCCTAGCTCATAATTATGTGCCAATGAAATGGCTGATATTTTTGGTCTCTGTGTCACATAGTGGGATGAGATTTGCAAGATTTGTGGCCCATTCAAAAGGAATAATGCTGGACAAATTGCAAACTGATAGATACGTGAGTGTTGTAATATGTGCCTTAAAAATATTTCTTCCTTCCTTTTTTTTTTTAGGTAGGTAGCTCTCAGAAATGTTTTCTATTTCTTGATAGAGATAGAAGAAATTGATTTTGTTAATAGTCCTACTTCTTCTTATCAGTTACGTTCAAGATGCTGCCACTCCCCTGTCTTGAAGCTCGGACAGCAGGTCTGGGGTATTCTGTACTCTCCTACCCCCCCCCCCCAAAGCAACACTACCAAAATCTGGACATCCGTACAGTTTTTACACGCCTCAAGACTCTGTTTTCACAAACTGGAGGTTATTTGATCTCATTGCCCTCACAGAGGTTCCCCTTAGTAGGCATTTCAAAGCTGATAGTTCAGCTTGAGAACTAGAGCAGTACACCAGGAGTGAGCTTGCGGCAGGTGGAGTCACACATGACAGATGCTGCACAAAGCTTTTGCAATTGCCGGGGAAGAGCTACACTCTTGTTAATTTCTAGCCTCCATCTGGTCCTGCTTCTAGAAGAAGAGTGCAAACTGTCTCCAAATGTGTAATAAATGAGGCCATGATTATTCTTTCGAGCTCAAGGGTCCACAAAACTGAGAGTGAGTAATAACTTGGTGGAGGTGTGCACTGAGGAGAGGCATTTTAACTTTGCCATAAGTGACGTACTAAAACAATCACTGTCATACTGGTGCTTAGTTTTGTGAAACTCTGTTTAGATTCAAGGGAAGTACAATG